>NDXB01000056.1:140591-171147 GCA_002631895.1 Agapornis roseicollis
TTTAGGAATGTTCAAAAGCTCTTTTCCCTTTTTTTTTTTTTTTTTTTTTAACTAGAGGACAACAAAGATACACAGTTGTAGTATTCTCAAAGGAAAAAATATTTTAATAAAGAAAAAAAAAGAAGCAAGCAGTAGGGACTCTAGAGACTTATAGAGTTGAACCCTTATTATTCAGTTCCAAATGAGCTCAGTTCTTTCAAGCAGTCTTTCAACACCATGAATGCCCTCTTTCACTGTCAGACTTTCAAGACCCACTCCGAGTCACTCAACATATTGCTGCTTAGATAGAACCAAGCACAGGAACAGATGAAACTAAGGCTTTCAGGCTTTTACTGTATCAGAAGCTTTTTGTTCAGGAGGATCTTTGACCAATGTACATTCCAACATCTTACCCTTGGATCTGAAGCTAAAAAGACTGGGGGCATGTACTGAAAGAGCTCTGCTAGTGTGGTGTGTGTAGAGAATCCCAGGTTATTTTCCTCCTGAATGGAACAAAAGAAAGTTTTGCTGTCTTTTTGGCAGCTTCCCAGAAATCCTCTGCCAAGGTCATAGTGGTCCTGCAGCATACTAGGAAAGAAATCCAACTTCTCATCGTCATTGGTGAAAGCCTTGCAGAGGATGGTCTCCATGGAGCTCAGTTCAGAATTGGCCAGCCTGCAAGAGCATGTGCCAGCTTGCACAGTGTAGACACAGATCAAGTTCTCAGCCACACGGGTTCATTTCTAATTGTCCAGTAATAATGTCAGTGAATTGCAGTTCATGTCTCATACACAGCAGACTGGGTGGTTGGTGGTTTCTGTAACATTGCAAGGTTTCCAGCAAACTCAGCCAGGAACTCCCCAGTACCCTTCCAATACAGTCCCTTTTGGCAGCAGAACTAAAAGCATAAGAACTTTTCCTTGGCAGGAAAGTTAGCAATTCCTATCTTTCACTTACAAAGCTCAGCTTACTGAACCAAACCAAGTAGTAGAGCTTTATCCGAGTCATGCTTTGAAACAGTTCCTTTCACATGGTTTGTGAGCTGGCATGTGAAGCTTCTGCTATTGACTACAGTAATCTGTTTCATCTAACGTGGTTTGTAACGGAAGAAAGGATCAGCCCAGTTTTTCTGGAGATCAAATTTCTCTCATTAACAAATAAAGTATTCCAAACTATTTAGAAGCCTTTATCCAGGAGAGGTCAGCAAGTCTTATACAGAGCACTATCTGTTTAATAACCAAGAGATGGCTATTATTGAATGTGTGTATATATTGTTGAATGTTACCTAGTTTCCATTCTCAATTATCCTTAGACAAATTGCTATTTAATCAGTTCCTAAATAGAATGGGTGACTAATATAAGGTGGTGTCAAGAATAATGGCTTAACAGCTATTTTATGATATAGGGTATACATGTTAAGAAATAAAAGATGCAGCAATCTTTTATTTGCTTGAACTGCCTCCTCTTCCTTGTCACAGTGATGGTGTCTCTTTGCTTTCTGGTTCTTTGTCATTAGCACAAGGATGCAATGTTTGGGTTAAATACACTTATAGATGAAAGTCAGAAGTCAAACACATTTACAGTTTGTTTTATTTTCTGTTGCGTAATTCAAGAGTTACCCTGTAAAGAAACACACCTTAGGTACTTAACTTTAAACCCAGACTCATCCAGGTTATTACTCCCAAGTGGTCACTAATGTGACTTGTAGTTTCTAGTGAAGGAACAGGTTTTGTAAAAAAACCCAACAAGTAAACAGACCAACACAAACCAAGCCAGCATCAGTCTCAGAGGTGACAGGGTTTAGGAAAAGCTTAACACAAACATTACAGCAGCAGCCAGCTCCTCCTCTGCATTCCCCACATGACTGATGATAATGCATTAAACATGCCAGCAAGCATTTACCTTGTTCTCTATTGAATCAAGAGCAAAGGTCTTGTCTTATAATAAAAGATATAGGTCATTATATGTTGCCTAGACTCTCAATCTCTCTCTTTTTTAAAGAGGAATCAGATCCCTGACCGAGTTCCCAGCACCACAGCAAAATACTGGGCCAAAATAAAAGAAGAGGGTGGGGCGGAGAATACTTTAATCCGATTTTACTATGGACACATTATTCTGTGAAAATGTGGCCTTACTTGAAGGTAATGCTGAAGTCTGTTTAGCAAGGCAAGAGTACTTTCATTACCTGAATCAGAAAGTGAAGGGGCATATTCCGTTTCCAACATGCAGCTTCAAGTCCGGAGTAACTTTCCAGTCTTAATGAGGAAACCCTCCTTTCATATGAATGGGGAGAGTATGTACTAAGAGTTATCCTGACGGATCCAATCTTTAATGTTGCCTTCTAGCCTAGCAGTGTCTTGAGGAACACTGGCACTTGAGCTTCAGTGTTAACCCAGCTGGCATTGAGATACTAGCTTTGCCAATGCTGGAAATGCTTCAGGCTTAGCTTAGTGTTTTGACATACCCAAGACGTGTACCCTGGCTCTTCTGGGTTAGCAAGTTTGCAGGCCTCAGATATTTTCTGATACTTACCTGTAGTGTTTGCCAGTAACTCTTCATAAAGGTTCTCTTTATAAGTGCCATAAGCTACACTTTCCTCTTTCTAGGATTGCCATCTTCAGATGACTTGGATGCATGTTCAACACCTACTACAACTTGGCAAGTTGTAGTTCCTATGATGGATTTTTCATATTTTTTCTGCTGAAGTAACAGCTGGGCTGTATAAATGTTTGATTTCTAACTCGTTATCTTGCAAACCAGTGCCCCAAAGAAAAAGTGCTCCCTTTTTATCAAGCTAAACAAGAATTGAGAGAACATTCACTTTGAGACTGCAGTTACTCAAAACCTGTGTTGGTTCTACTTAGCAACAAATTAATGAAAAGCCTTGAAGAAGCATTATGGTTTCTCTCTGCAGTGCCTTTCCAGTGTTATGTCTTCCTCTAACAAAAAGGGCTCTTGCATATTACATTTCATGGGCAAATTTGATTTTAAAATCAGTGTCTCTTGCGTTCTCACAACCATGCATGGTATCCAGGTAGTCTGACCACGATTCACTGAGGTGACATAGATGACATAGGAAAATACCTCTCATGTCCTCACCATATTTCTTGGGTAAGAAGTCAGGTTAAAGGGGCATGAGTACAGCTGTAATACATTTACTCACATACCCATTACTTGAACCATCTGTTTGAATTCATGTTTTATGAAAATCTGTTGAATGCCCCTGAATTAAGCTTTGAATCTAGAAAATAGAATTCGGAAGACCCTCTAGCTAGTTCACTTTACTTTATAGGTGTTGGCATCTTTGTTTCTCCAGCCTTGCAGCCAGTGAAAGTCACTAGCCAGAAAAAGCAAGTATTTGGTGGTCAGAAGTAAAATTTTAGACCTTAGAGGAAGAGGTTTGGGACCTTCAGGAGACATTTTCCAAGGCTATTGAAAGCTCTGTCTGTCAGCAACAGCTTATGTAGGTCATTTATCAAATCAGGTTGGGAATGTAAGAGAATGTGTATCCTACTGAATAGTATTTTGAGTCAACTCCTCAGTCATTTTTTCGTGATAGTCATCTCTAAAGGTTTAATGAAATTAAATATTCTGGTCCAGGTAACTTTCTAAGAATTCATCTCTTCTTATTACAATGGCCTTTATTTCAAAATTCCCAAATTTCATTTCCTTCCTATATACAAAACAGGTATTTATAATACAACAGAAAACAACAAACAAGTTTCCTCAAATTACAGGAAAGGATACATTCAAGCAGAGATTATTATTGCTATTAGAAATGTCCTTCATAACTGAGAAATGAGATGCAGCACCTGAAAAGTCACCAAACGTGCATGGTGAGGTTGTTCAGATAGAAGCAGGAAAGCAGAAAACAGGTTTTATGGATGAGATAGAACCATCTACTCAGTGGACCCAGAAATAGGCATTTCTTGCAGACAGACAGAGTTAGTATTTTAAAAGGAATGTCACAGAAGGGCTTCAGGTGCTCACTAGAATAGCTGAGCGTCTCAGTAGTAAGAATGAGACAGCCGTACTCCTAGAAGAAGCCAGAACAAAGTGCTAGAGACTGTTTTAATACAAACAAGACAAATTGTTAAAGATCACCTAGAAAAAGAGCCAAGATTTGGGCAGGTTATGTCATAACTGGGATACAACAGTTTCATTTATCCTTCTCCTTGGAGTTAGTTTACTAGCTGCTGTTAGTCAAGCTGTTTACCTAACTCTTGGTTTGCTCACTAGCTCGACAAAAGCTAAGGTGACGTATTAACTGCTAGTCCCACTGAAAAGCAATAGAGGCAGCACAGGTTTCCTCATTTCTCAGGACACTTCCATCATTGTTGTTGGCCCAGTCTTCCTTCTAGGATTTGTCTTTTCCTCTGGTCACTGCTGAGAAGTCTGCAGGTAAAACCCTGCCTAGATATCCCCGAAACACCCATGTATTGTACCTACTAGCCGATATTAATGCCAGTTCAGCATCTGAGTCTCCCACCAGTCACTTGATGCATTTTGCAATTAGTCACTCATATTTGCTTATGCAATCTGTCTTTTAACTAGCAGCAAACGTAACACTGAACTGTACTTAATTAAGCCCAGCAAGGGAAATCACTTCAGCAACTTGAATCACAATTACTCAGTTTATATCTGTGTCGGTTGATTTGGAGAAAACTCCAGGAACAAGCTGACAAGCAGGTATTCTTTATTGTGGCATTGGGAGACACAGGGATAGCTCCTCCTAATGTGTGTCCCCATGTTGCTATACAGACCATTCTTACATTGTCACTGGGCATACATACATATTCATGAGGCTACAGATGAATGACATCATTTTCCAGAAAGTCTCCCACATGCAGACAGAAATGTGATGGTGGTCTTTGAGGGTCCTTTACTTCTTCCAACAATCTTCACAACCAGCTTAATTAACAGCACAGACACTGCAATCATCCTGTCCTTCTGCTTATCAGTCAAACTGCTCCCATCCTGGGCATCTGCTAGTCCTTGATGCTCCCCAGTAGATGTTTACACCAGCTTAATGGGTTTATTAATACCACAAACATAGCAATCATCCTGTCCTTCTACCCATCAGTTAGTTTAACTGTGCCCATCCTGGGCATTTGCTAGTGCCAGATACTCCCCATCCCCAGGTCCTGTTTTCCTATTCTGTTTTTCTTACACCTCTTGTACTAAGGTCCTAAGGACCTAAAACTATGTCGGCTACCTTCAAGCACCGCAGTTATTTTCCATTACAAAGCCGTCAAACTTAACCTTACTTAGAACTGGCTGCATTTTGTGCTCCTGTGCCTCCTTGTCTGACAGTACATCCGTGCACAGAGTGGATTCATTTTGCTCTCTGTTGCCGGTGACACACTGTGATTCCTTAATTGCCTCACACACAGAGGCAGCAAGTGCTCATGCTCCAAATGCTACTGGCATCATTAGTTTCTTTCACACTTCATTTCTCTATGCCAGGGATTCAGAGTTTTCACAATCTGCACATCCTCCTTTTAGGACATCACAGATCTCTTCTGCAGACCTTTGAGGGACTAACGAGCAAGATGGTTCTAGTTTATTAATTAGCTGCTTATCAGCCATACTCAACAGTTCAGCTGCTCAGCTACAGTAATTAGACAATCCACTTTTCAGTCTTTTATAGCATTGCCTTAGACAGAAAGTTTCACTGTTCCTGAGACTCTGGTGCTTTCTGCCAAGGTAAGACGTCCCCTGAATGACTAATAAAGAAACCCTGATTTCTGTATTATTCATTGCAGCATTACAGCTCCCCATTCTAGGTTTTATCTCATGCACTCTGCCATCAAGATGTGCCACTACTAGCATCCAGATGTTATCTTAAACCTTCTTTGTTTGTATCATTCAGACAAACAGTCCAAAAAGCATGTCTTCATGCTCTCTCTGATTCTGAGTGCAAGCGGGTAGCATTACTTTTTATGCTGCAATCCTTCTCAAAGAGGAACAAAAGCAAGCCAACAAACATATGCTGTCTCTGCTTCATGCAATGAAAGGGTTGCTTCTATGTCTGAACTCCTGATTTTTATTAGCTACCAATAGTTCATGTACTCAGATTTCATTAGTTATCTGACATACAGAAAGTTATAAAATATGAAAATTGGTCAGTCAACTATAATTAATACTGTGCAGTGAGTACAACTGGAAGGGAAAAAACAGTCTCTTAAATCAGGCTTAGTTAGATACTTCATGTTCTAAAATACTTCCTTGAAACACCAAACCGTGCCCATGGCAAATGGCTCTCCAGGTCCCATAGCAATTTTAGTGCTTGTTATCTTGTCTACCAATTACATTGAAGAACCTTTCTCTTAGTCCAGGCTGTGGCTCCTTTAATTATTACAGAAGCAAGTGCACAGACTGAAGAGGACGTGCTGTTTCTAAGCAGAGCCAACACAACTTCACCTTGGCATTTGAAGCAGTCAACCAAAATAGTTTTCCTTTTCCAAAAGGCGATAAGAAGCAATGCCTGTGTCTGACAGACTGTTACACGCAGTATGTGTTGTGCACGCACTGGTGAGTAAGCTCACACCAGAGCATGCCTGTAGTATGTATATGTATAGACACAGCTGATCAGATCTTGAGGCCCTGCTACCTGTCTCCAACCATACCCCCAAGGCTGTAGGTCTTGAGGAGCCTGGGATGTGCACTCACAGGTGCCCTTCGTCTTACCTGGATGTCTGGATGTGACTAAGGTCCACTACAGGAACACTTATCCCTGTAACAGCCATGGTCTGCATCAGTCACCCCAGATATAAAGCAGGCTAGCTCTGTGAGACAGGGTGACTTCTTTTGTTTTCCTCTGAAACGAAAGCTAGAGTAAAGCTCGCAGAAGCATATGGTTATTATATCCTTCCTAGTAGAGGAGAACAAAAAAACCTCTACACATCTATCACTGCAAGAGAATCAGAGCTGTTTGTTCAAGGGGAGTTGAAGCACTTCAACATCACTTAGGTTTTCTGACATGAAATGCAGAATTGCCCCTCATCTTGCCTCATTCACAGAAACAATGCATGCAAACAGAATGCCTGGTGGCTGGTCCAGACTTATGGCCATACCAGCAGCCAACTCTCAGACCTCACAGCCTCTCCAGTCACTGGCTTCTACCACTCCGTCCCTCAAGTAGCGAACTCTTTGATGTTCCGTTCTCTCCTGTATCTTAGATTTATGGCCACTTGTCTCTTGGCTCCCACACTTTAGCCTAGCTGTCAGCTAGCCTGTCTTCATATTTACAGTGATTACACACTGACATAAATACCCAGAGAATATGCACTCCAGTCTCTCAATTGCTGGCACCCTAAGCCCTCAGCTCTTGTCATCTGTATTCCAGCTCCAGTTGCTGGCAGGTAGACCCTGTACATATACACACACATACACACAGAGAAGGCCCTGCACCCAGGAAGAGTTAGAAAAGGAGTTCAATAAGAAGACAGGACAGATTGTGCTGATAAGGCACAGGGTATTGTCATCTATGACCAGCCCCTTTATCCCCTTATCCCTCTCTTTTATCACTTTTTTTCCCCTAAACACCTTGATCTCCCTTTCCACATTAGGTTCTTTCCCTAAACATTCCATACTGAACCTTTGTATAATCTCAAGATCCTCTTCACTGCATCCCATGAGGAGTCCTATACCTCCAGGGCTGTATCCATCCTCAGTCTGCAAGGTTCTCCAGAAAGCCTCTCCAATCGACTTGTGGTGCTGTGTCCCACTCCCAGTCCATGGGGCTAACAGCCTCCTGGGATGACCTAGGAGGGGCTGGATTGGAGACTTATGCCTCTGAGTGGTTTGCTAGGGTTCCCTGAGCTGCATATGTGCCTCTGGGCTCCTTGGTATGTACTGAGGTGAGCCTTTAACCAGCTAACCCAAAAGAGTGTTCAACAGCTTTAGGTACTGCATGATCCTGCTGCTAGTACTTTAGTTCCAGTATTATACTCCTGTAGTTTCAAAAGATTTTTATGCTTAATGCATATGTAAATGCTTTCTTTAGAAAATGGTTTATGGATCTTATGGAGTATTTCAGACTGCTGATGGGCTTTTACGCTGCAAACACAAGTTTTGCCTTGGGTTCTGAGCAGTTTATCCATTTGATTAGATAACTGTGAACATGAAGTTTGGGTTCTTTTCATTGCAAACCTAAGAGGGAAAATGAATAGGAATCATCAGCTCTCCACAGCAAGAGCTTCCACAATTCACTGGAGTAAGGTTTTACAGGTATTTAGGTCAGAAATAGTGCCAGAGCCTGCCAAATATCTGCTCAAAATATTTTATATGAATTAAACTGTTTCGCAAGAAACCAGTGACTTGACTTGTCTTCTATTCTTAGTTTGGTAGAGTGATGGAGATCTATGGGATTATTCTGCTTTTTTGGTTTTCTGGGGTTGAGGATGAGGAAAAGATGGCTGCACAGATTGCTCTCTTAAAAAATCCCTTAAATGAGATACCTATAGGCAGTTTCCTTCACCATATTACACTTCCTATCACCCAGAGTAACTATCAGCTCCTTTACATTCTTCAGCTACACTCAAGATGCTGTGCAGTGTGATGAACAGGTAATAAGACAGACATAAAGCTTTAGTGAATATTAAGCAAATGCTGTGGGAAGTCTTATTACATAGTGAAGGCAAATCAGCTGTTCAGGCAGGCAGAATCTCGGAACAAATCAGTGTGAGGCTGGCCTAAAGCCATGCAGGCCTTAAGCACGTGTGAATAGATAAACCTGAATCCTCCCAAGGGAAAATTATTTAGCATGCCTGCTGGCACACACTTTTTGCTCAAGAGCTGTCTCTCAAGCCAGGTGAATTTTCAGATCATGTAACCACTCACTTGCAGGGACTTTGCATAGACATACACACCATTGCATTGAATAACCATCCTGTAACTCTCAGAACCTGAGCTGCGGTTGTTCAAAACCTGTGTGTCTTATTTAACACCTGACTATTCAGGGGCAGAGCCAACAGTCCTCAAAGTCCAAGCGCTCGTGCTTAACTGAGATTTTCTGCTTAGATTTTTCTGCCTTTTTCCTTCTCAAGAAGGATTCAGTGGGAAGCTCCTCAAGCGTTACATGTTCCAACCTCTGCCCTAGCATTTACAAAACAAAAATTAATGGATAATTTCCCAGCATGGCTCACCAATTATTTAATACAGTGGCAGTCATTTTTTTCTGTATCATTCTAACCACAATAACATAATTCAGTGAGCAGAATTGACTTTATTTTTCAGCATTGCATGTTTGTAGTTCTTTTTACCCATGGCTGTGAATCTCACACTTTGGATACTACTTCTATACTGTCATTGTCCTCTGATGTTTCTGGTGTGTCCTTCTGCTGAAATGCTTCCCTGAATGGCAAAATAAAATCTGCTTGTCCAGGGGACAGGCTAGGAAATGTGGCATCAATATACTTTTGAAAGGTTTGTCTTGTTGCTTGTATTTCATTTTCCAGGATGTCCTTCCATTCTGTCACCTTCTGCAGTTCTTGTGTGAGAGTCTTTACCTGTTCTTCTGCTGCTTTCAGCATAACCGTAGCTTTTTCCAGCTCACCAACCTGTAAAGTCTCTGCTTTTTCAGGCTGTTTTTCAGTCTCAGTCTCAGTCTCAGTCTCAGTCTCAGTCTTACTCTCTTTTTGTATGATACTCCAGGTAATATGAATCTCACAATCTTTTTCTTTTTTTACTTGCTCTCTACTGTTATGGTACCGTTCCTCAGCTAACCTGATTTCTTCTTTGAGTTGTTCTAAGCACTTTCTATTTAAAAAAGAAAATGAACAAAAGATTTGTTGGGAACACATGTTACTAAAGATTATTGAAAAAAACCCAAGTCTATTTAGGTTGTTGTAAAAATTCTCTTATTCAACTATAAATATATGTGAAATCAGAACTTGATATAGGACAGCTGAAATAAAATAGGGTGAAAGAAGGCTACTGATGACGCAGAGAAAGGCAGCTGTGGAAGATTCTATTTCTGTGTGTGTCACATCTAGCAATAATTTCATGATGCTTGCTTACAAATGAAAAATATAAAGGATCAGTATTTCAGTCTTCATTCAGGTCTCTCTCTGAGTGAGAGAGACACCTGAATATTTGATTTGAGAAGTAAGAGAATTGAGTACACACTGATTTTCAAATAGACTTTGACAATGCTGCCCCCAGGTTAAAATGCTGCCTTGAAGTCAAATCTATCAACTGATTTCTAGACTACAGACTCATCCATAATTTTGTTTAAATATTACTGAGAACATATTTGTGCCAGCATGTCAGTAATAAATAATATAATTTATATTATGTAGTCAAAACATTATGGGTACTATTCACCAGCGCTGACTCAGGGATACACAAAAAATGGTGCATCAAGCATCCATAAAGGTTACTGAGCCAAATACTTTGATGTAGAGAAAACAGTTTCTGCCCTCTGTTCGTGCTCCCTCCACTTTGCTGGAGATATTTTCACAGAACTCTGCTAACATGAGAAGTTAAAGAGACCAGTTAAGTTTATGTGGAATGTCATTTATCTTTGGCAGAAAGGGTATGTCTTAATAGTGAAAACAAAGGTATTAAACTTAAGTGTGACTGTTCAGAAAATGAAAAACATCTTGCAAAGGAACACACCTGAACAGATCTTTTCATTGTGAGAGTGATATTTTGTTGTCTATGTTGCCAAAAAAATGAAATGTATTCTACTCTCAAGGGAGAGAGGTGTGCTGGATTATTTTGACATCAAAGCTATTTAATTCACAATGTTTAATCTATACAGGCAGAATCTCCTGTGCCCTGCAGATCTCAGTTTTGCATAGATGTCATCAATGGCACAATAGGCCCTGAGATCTTTACTTCTGATGACTCTAAATAAGCTACAAACCTCAAAACTTTTGGATCCTTGGCTGGCTTTTTGATACTTGCTTTTAAGTATGTTTGGTTTTTACTTGGTGCCTCAGTGAGAGAGAGTGAGCCTGCAACTCTTGCTGGTCACTTGTCATTTCCAGATACGTTTTTTTCTGAAGGGTCTATTGATCTTTTCCTAGAAGACCTGCATCTGAGCAGTGATGATGCAATTCCAATCATTTAGAGCAGCATTTTTGCCAGCCAAGTCAGAGGAAACACTAAGAGCACCTGTGCAGAGTGGCTGCTTCCTGAAAGGCTGCCTCCCTCTCCTGTTTTCTGGCTTTGGCCACAGCTCGCATCTTGTCCTCAGCACACTCCATGAGGATTCTCTGAAGTCTGTGAGCCATACGTTGCTTTGCAGCTTCTGCCTCTCTCTTCTGCTGTTCTTCCATGTACTGCTGCATCTCTGCCTTTGCCTTCCTCACCTCTTCCTTAAGCAAAATTAAAAGTAGATGTAAATAGTGACAACAGCTTTTTGCTTAGCTGTCTTTCAACAATCCCCAGCAAAAGCCCAGCAGAACAGACTTCAGAAACATATTATGGGGCAACTACAGTGACGTATTGTAACATCATTTCACATCTACATCACCTATGTTTTCTACATAAGGCAGAAAAAGTTTCTTGATGTATTTTCTTCACAGACTCACATGTCTTCAGGAAGCCTGACTAAAACCATTTGACCATGAATGGTGGTGGCTCTATCAGTACTGCTGCAAAAAAGTCATTCCTGAGGCTACCAGCTAAAAGCAATTGGTTTTGACCTTCCCTACAGGTAAAAACCCCACTTCAGTCACCCAGTGATATGCTTTGTTAGCTGCCACTATCTGTTTGCTTAGACAGGAGTTGAGTAAATTTTCTGCCATTGTCTCTGCAAGCTAACTGCTAGTGAGCATTTAGCTCACTCTTAACATACCTCTTAAAATGAACTGCAAGAAACAAACCCCACCAAATCTCAAACATCTCACAATTACTTTAGTTATATCTGCCACTTCTTTTGTTTCAGCTGTAGTATTCTGTATCTGCTCCCTTGTCCTCAGTCACTGGAGCCCATGTTGCCAGAACAAATGTTACATGTTCAAATCCTGAGCACTCCAGTCTATGAAGATCTGTAATAGACTATAATATTAGTCTAACACAAATAGTCTAAAAAGATGTATAATAGCCAGTAACTGAATGGTTAATCACAAGGAACTAAGCTTCCGGCAACTATTGTTGTCAGATGCTTTGACAGCAAAAGACAGAGCTCCCTTGGAAAGCAACTTCATTAAATGGAATGAACTCTAGCAGAAACTTAAGACCACTGTACACCTCCCTGTTTTTCCTCTTTAAGATGCCAAGCACATTGCTTTGACTGCCTGCAGTATAAACAGATAGCTATTTAAGAACTTGTATAAAATAAAACTCCAAAGCAAAACACTCCAGCAATTCTCTGTGCGCCTTTCATCTGCCGGTGGGAGGCTGCAAGACTAAGGATGACAAGCGTTAGACGGACTGCGTAATGCCTGACTGAGGAGCGCTTGGATGCTCTAGCAGCAAAAAGCCCTGTGAAGTGGCGCAAAAAGCAAGAAGGCTCAGATCCAGAAGGCAGTTGCCTTCCTTTCTCTGTGTATGTCTGAGCCTTTTCTCAGATATCCAAAAAGCCATATAAAACATGTACTAAGCATATATAAAAATTCAAAGCTACAGTTAGCGTGCTTTATTTAGGAATATACATATGCTGGCAGTTTTCCTTCCCCTCCACTCTGTTCAGCAGGCTCAGCAAATCCATTAAACACCTTTGTAGCTTTGATGGACATGAAACTTGAGGACAGATTTAAAGTTAAGCCCGTATTTAACTGCCTCTAAGAAACACACCAGATCAGGTCAGTGGTTGGCTGAATCAAGGCCTGACAAGGAATTTTGAACAAAGTTCGCAATCTTCACTCAATTAAAAAAAAAAGTGAAACGAGCTGAAAGTGAATTCAAAATCCAGTTAACTCGAGCTCACATCTCATCTAGCACAAAGGCCGTCATCTGTCAGTCTGAGTACTTCTCCTGGCACTGCAGGTCAAATCTCAGCTGAATGGAGGTTCTGGTTATAGCAAGCATTTAAAAAGATATGTATTTATTTTACACAGAATGACATTCTTGGTTGTCAAACACATGCTTCTGTCCTGCTGGCTCTTTCCATGGTAATAAAAACAAACTGGTTCATACCCTTACTTTCTTTTCAAAGTGTTTTTGAAGGTCGTGTACAAATGCACTGTGTTTAGCGGCTGCCTCTTTGAGGGCTTTTTCCACTGCATCTTCCTTGAGTGTTTCAGCCTTTAAAACAAGTTATTATTTAAGTATAACTGCTGACATTCTATTAACAACCTATTAAGAAGAAGTAGAAGTTACACAAACAATAGTTCTCTATTTGCTATTTAAGAAATCACAGCAAATTAAATCTAAAACCAGGTAGCAAAATCCATTGTAGCCCATTTGTCAATTTTATTGCAGTGATTCCTGTTCAAATGTGTCCTCACAATAGCACTAAGCTGCCACAGCTGTAAGCATGATACGTATATCTAACATACATGTCAATCTTACATAGCACTGTGAGGAACAGCTTTAACAACTGATAACTTCTGTGTGCTTTAGAGGCCATTTTCAGACCAGATATGAAATCTGTTACTAATTCAAAGTACGCTTTGCTGTGATTAAAAATGGGAGAAGTACGTGCACACAGAAATCTGTGAACAAAGGAGGAGCTGAAACTAACGACAGCTCTAAAGCAGTGACCCCAAAGTTCTTTATTAACTGTCTTTATACCGTAGCAATTATTCCAAAGGATAATCATTATTAAAATGATGGGAGAATGATTTAATTTACCTGAGACCAAATTTCAGCTTTCATTTTTTCAATGCACTCTTGTACCTCTGCCTCCTTCTTTTCATGTTTTTCTTGTTCAATGCATGCTCCAATCTCTGCACAGTCAACACAAGCTGATCATGCACAGCAGACAACCACAGTGCAGAACTCCATGCCTCTCTCCCCACCCCTTTGCTTGGCTCCACACCTGAATTGAAAGTCAAAAGGCTAAAAAACATGCACCTTCATCTCACATGAGGGTGAAACCACAATTCTTATTGCTTGTGCAGTTCTGTAAATATAATAGGAAGGTGCTGAACCCAACTCTTGCCTCCTAGACAAGGCTATAGAACAGGAGAGCATTGCAGATGTCCCTCCCGACTCCTTGTCCTGATGGCCATCTGCACAGCACAAGCTGGTCAGTCCTCAGCTTTCTTGGGAGTGATTCACCCACTTCTGTCTGCGACTGAATGTTGCAGCAGCCTGGGGGATAGCTTTGCTTCCTTTAGATGTCACAGGTGAGTCAGTGCCTTCTCAGGCTCCCTGTGTCCTCAGAGTCCTCCAAGGCTTTCAGAGAGATTTATTGCCCAAGATGCCCTCAGATTCCTTCATGCCATTCTTGGGGCATACAATAAATATCCTCAGGAAGATACAGAAGAATATTTCAGGTTTTTGGAACAGACCAGGCACATACAAAGGAATGCTTCTGTCTCTACGGTTGCTGCATCTGGCTGGGGTCCAAGCAGCCACAGCACTGCAGACACAGCTGATCCCTCCTAGAAAGGTGGGGCAAAGCAGCATGGTGGTGAGTCACATTGCTTAAGAGGGCCAACACCAAGGATGCTCTCCTTAGCAACATGGATGGAGTCTAAGTGAAGTGGAAGGGAAGTGGATAAAGATGCTTTTCTGCAATTCAAACATCCCATCCCCTCCCCCCCCCCAACAGTGGAATTTCAGAGCCTCCATCTTTCCCTACTCAGTGCCAAGCCTGGGCATTGCTTTGGATCCCATTCTCTGTGCTTGACAGGGCCAAAGAGTCACATTCCTCTGGGTCATTATAAAGGAAAACTAAAAAGGAGTAGAGCCACAGGAGATCCAGCTTTCACACAGCCAGTGGAGGATTAAATTTCCCTTCCTCTTTCACTCCAGTCTTCCTCCCCACTCCACATGTGTGGGCAGAATCCTCCCACAGAGCTCACATGAAGTACACGGAAGACAGAAGCAGGATGGGACAAAGGGGTCTACTGATTCAAATTAACAAAACAGAAGTCTGACAGTGCAGAAAGCCTAGCGATAAGCATGTTGTGCTCTGAATGCACAGCTTTCCCCCAGTCCATTATATTAAGCAGTAAAAAGAAAATCATTTAAAGAGACTCTCCAGCCTTCTCAATGTGTTTCACGCTGTGTGTGTGTAAGACAGGGCTGAAGCTTCATGCTCTGAGCACATGTGGGGCACTCATCCCGCTGCCCAGGCTCTCATTACACTGATAACGTCTTTGTATCATTTGAAATAGAAACTGAGCATGCTGCTCTTCACAACACACATTAATTAAAATGCACAAGGTGATTTCTACATAACTTTACTGATCAGAAACCTCTCTGACAATTAGGCATAGCATATAAAGATACTTCATATTCTTGCTAGGTCCTCAAAAGTATGAATGCTCCATAATTTCCTTTATTATAGAGGTTATGATTATGACATGACAACAAAAACATCAAACCTCAAGAGAATCTACAGAGCCTCAATCTGAGGTCAGCAGCTGAATCAGGTATAAGAAGGTAGGGATTCAGGATAAAATATCTCAGCTGTGTCTTGTGCTGTGCTGTGGTCAAGGATAAGGGAATGACCTTTGCATATGTTAAGTCAAACGTAGTTCTTTCCAAACTACTTGAGGCTTAGAAAATATTTGCTAATGGTCTTAGAGCTAATTCTCTTTTGGACTCCACTATGTCCAAGTCTGAACACCATCATGTACCACAGGACAACTGACCCTGAATATACTAGACTTATTAAGATTCAGAAAGTAAGCACAGCTCATTGTTGTGGAGATGTGAACACCTTCGTGACTGTCAAGAACAGATGGACACAACAGCTCTTGGAGTTCTTCTAAAGCTCAGATTGCAAGGAATAGATTTCAGAAGCAAACTCACCGAGTATATCATGATGAGTGTAATATCGTGTTATGAAAGGCTTATACTCCCGAATCCTATCAAAAGTAGCATTGGAAGGTGGCGGTGGTACTATTTTTGAACATGCAGCACAACACATGAAGGAGTGGAGATCAGGACTTCTAATCATTGTGGCATTCTGGTGTTTTCCTGTAATACAGTCGCTACAATGTCAGAACTCTATTCCTGATACATCTCTTGCTTGCAGGCAAAACACTTAACTGTTGCTACAGAAAACGTGCAAGCTGGTTGAGAAAATAAAATCACTGGCTATTACTTTTTACCGAGTTGGCTGAAACTTTTGCCTTCCGGTTAGGATTCACACATGCTGACAGCTTGGTAACATGCTGCAGGCAGATGATGAGACAGGTCTTTTGTGAAGTAACCCTTTCCAGCCTGAATGCAGCTCTCTGCAGAGCAATGGTTACCAGGCAGGGCTGGCTTTGCTCACAAAGAACTAACTTTCTCAGAAACAGCTGAGCAGTGTCACAGCAGGCTTTGCCTTTTCAGTGCCTTTTTTGTATTTGTTTCGTTGTTCCTGAATGCCAACAGTTCCTATTCAAACCATGTAAGCTACGATTTTAGGAGCAGCATAATAGCTGCTGCTTCAGGTCTTTGAATCACAGAATTCTGTTGCTGTTCTTGGTAAAGATGAGAAAGCCAGCACACACAGTAAGGAATTAGCAATATCCTGGCAGAGCCTCTGCCTGGGAAATCATTTTGACTCTCAGTTCCTGTCAAGCCACCTATCACCCACTGTCGATAATATATTGAAGATGAAATTGAGAAAAGCCAAACAAAAGAAATTGTATTGGCGCTGTTTGTGCCTCCTCCAGGTGTATAGGGAGTTGTGTTTTCAGAGCTGAGCCAACAAATTTTGCTACCAATGGAGCTCTGTTCAGGTGGGTTTTTTCCCCTTTAATCCAATACACATAGTTTTTATGACATAAATCAGTTACTTACAACAGCAAATGCCAGTATTGATACTACAACACACATTAATTAATTACGTTCTTCTCTGTGCTTGCACTGCTTTATCTCCTTTTTATTTGTAATTTTTGTAGCATTAAGGGAGTTAACCTGCACACCACCTGCCACAAAAAATAGAGACCCTCCTTAATAACAGGGACAAATTTAAATACTGTCCCTTCAGCCTGGGCAGTTCTAAATTAACCTGGTTAACAGGACTTGACTCCAGCCAGTAGGTACAAGGCCCCATCTTAGACAGCTCCTCTATGAAGTGCCATTGGCACACACATCGCCTCAACCCTGCCCATGTCAATCCTGGCCTTTATCTCTCACAACCTCCCGACTTCCTTTTCCTTGGATCCTTCCAGATCCATATTCACTTCACAATTCAAAAATTTTGAGAGCCACTGCTCCCAAATATGTGACAATAAGAGACTGGGCTTTCTCACTTTGGATCATCTGCAGGTATAAGGATCAAAGCGTGTATTTCAAAAGCCTGCAGAAAACCAAGTTAACATGCTTACTGCAGCACTGGGTTTGGAGTTGTTTTAATTCATGCAAACATACCAGACTTGTGCATTTTAATGAAATGAAAAGAGATAAAATCCTGCGTGACCCTTTTGAAAGAAACCAGATGGATTCTAGATATCCATCATATTCTATCAAATGAAACATACCCCACAGGATATGCACAGCATGTGATAGAACTGATCAAATATTCAGAAGTATGATTCACTTGGGAGTTTCTTCACCAATCAAAAGGCAAGTGGTTTCCTTACCTGTAAGCTTTCAGACTTGCCCGGGACCTTGTTGCTGTGAGGCAGCTAGGCTCACAGAGGGGAATATGTTTTAATAGGCTTTGTTTCTATCGCTTTTCAATGGTAGAAGTCAGTTTCCTCCTTAGGCAGGAAGTAACCAAACCAAGGCCCAGCTGAATTTAGGATAAAGGTAACTATAAAACAGAGACACAAGGAAAATCACAGGTTCAATGTGAAGTATTTATAGGCAGATAAAAGAGAATAGAGCTCTTAAGGCAGTGTTACCTTTCCTATCTTCAGTAACAAAATCATTTGGTAACATAACCCAGAGCAATTCCCAGAGTGGCAACAGGTGTCACTGCATGTTCTTCTTTGGCCTGACGGAAGCCACTTTTGCCAAAAAAGGATTAAGAAACAGGTCTCAGCTTCTTCGGAGCCCTTGATGGGGCTGTAAATATGAGGTAGCGCAATGGAAAAATACAACCAAGAACATTAATGGGGGTCCCCGGTGGGAAATGGGCACTTTTCCACAGCATGTGCTCTCCCACATGCTCTGGAGTTTGGTTAATGAAGTACCATCTAGGACATATCAGGAACACAGAAGCAGCTGGAGAAGCTCGTAGAAAGCCTTAGTGCCAAAACAGGACAGCACCCACTTGTACAGTGTGTTCATGGGAACCCTCTCTTGTGCTAAGGCAACGCCACAGCAGCCAGGCTCACAGCAGCACCAACCAGCCCACTGCCAATGGGCTGCCTCACATCTATACACAAGACTGTTTGGCAAGACTGGGATTGTTCACGTGGATGCAGTCTTGCCATTGTAAGAACAGTCTTTTCATTGTTGATTTTAGACTTTCCATTCCCTATTTTGAGTTTAGTAGCCTGCAATAAATTAGTGTTATAAAATGTACTTTGCAATACAGAGAAACTTAATTTTTGAATGCAGCTTGAATAAACTAGTCTTGATGACTAGTCAAGAACACTGCACAACCTCTGGCTAACCTGGACTTATACGTAGCGACTGGCAAGCTTATATTGGTAGGTTCACTTATCTGCTCTACTCTGCCAAACAGGAAAGGTCACAGCTGAGTTCTTCTTGCCTTTCTCTTGGCAGCAGCAGTCCTTCCACTTTTTCTTCTCTACTTACCTACTGTTTTTTTTTCCATTTGTAAGGAAGAGTATATTATCATCCAAGGAATACTTTGGTCAGTATTTTATAAATTCCTTTATTAAATACAACTCTTCAATGACTGCTTTATCAGATCTTTCTTGCCTTAAAATTATTTTACTTGCACCATTACCTGTCAACTTTCAACAGATCAAGAGATCAACTTTCCTTTTTCGCACACAATGCATTACAAAATGAAGACAACCCCCTGTTTTCACTCAATCAGAGCAAAGACAGAAATGAGTTGAACTACAATGTGCATTTCTAAGGCATTTACTAGTCTTTGACTGCATGTCCGAGGTAATTTCATGTCTTCTGACAGGCTGTGGAGTTTGCAGACAACAATTCTTAAAGTCACTTTTATGTTCACATGTATCTCAATTGCAATTCATTTGTACAGGTACAGCATTTTACAAAGGAGCTTAAGTTGGACTGAACAGCAAGACAGACATTTATCCATTATTTGAAGGGACAGAGAAAAAAATAGTAGTTGCCTGGCAAAGTTCTGTTATTGGTTTTCTGATTTCCTTCCTTACGTGTCAGTCCCACTTGGAAGTCTTCCTCCTCATGTACCTGGACCCTTCACTGTCGATTGCTTCATAGAGGTCCTTTTTATTCTCTATTGTTGCATGCAAATAACCAAGGTAGGCCACACAGAGGGTAATTGCTACGAGCCCAAATGCCATCACAGGCTTGTTCTGACAAGAAAAAAAATAAATTAGTATCTGTCTTTAGTCAAAACATTTCTTTGTTCAACACAAACATTCTTCTGTCTTGGCTAAGAAAGTGAACGGTTGTGATATCTGCAAGAATTATCATTGCTTTCTAGCAGACTGATCCAAATGACTTTGATAAGCAGCAAGAAGGGAGACTCAATTTTCTGACAGCAAAAGGAATTCCCTTTGAAAAAGAAGCCTCTCTGGAGACAGAACATGGCATTGTCCAGTGCTGTGTCTTCTGCTGGTCACAAATGCTGCTTCAGCATGAATGAACAGGCCAAAACCTATCACTGAAGGTAATTAAATGCAAACTTCTAATAGAATTCATCTGAACATGCTACTGAGACAAGCAACTTGGTTTAGTGGAAAGTGCCCCCGCCCATGGCAGGAGGGTTGGAACCGGATGATCTTTAAGATCCCTTCCAACCCAAACCAGTCTGTGATTCTGTGTAAAAACACAGAATGTATTATCACAGAATCTGCTTCTATTAAATACATAAAGTTTCATCCAGTCTTGCTGGGTTCCACAAGTGCAAACAAAAAACATTGAAAAGGTGCAACACCTCCCCCACCCCCCCAAGCCTGCACTTTGTTTTGTTCCCTTTTAAACATTAAAGAGGACTCCTATTACTTAACCTGTCAAATTACATGGGTAATATGTCTGTAGACAATCTTTCTGTTAGTAACTTGGCTAGGTATAAAAGGATTAGGCAATAAAGCAGTGAAATAAAAGCTGGACTAAACAATGTAGTGTTCTGGGCTCGTAACAATCAGAGTGAAATAAAGTAAAAATATTTTTAGCTACATTACCAAGTGCTCTGCATAACAACAGACAGTTATATAACGCACACAGAATAGCAATGACAACTTTATAGCAACCACGTCTCTCCAAGCCTGTTTAGTTTCCCTCAGAATGAGCCTCTTACAGGTTTAATGAAAAGCTCTGGATTCACAGCTCGAAAGAGCATAGTTGTTTGAACACTTCTCAATCCTGGTTTTTTCTCTTTGGGTGCTTCGCTTGCATTTGGAGAGTTGGTGGAAGCCATTTTAATTAATGTTGAATACTTCCTAAAAACAGAGTAAAAAGTAGATGTCATTATTATAAAAATCCCCAAACTACATTCACCATGTATAAGTTTGCACTCAGGATGTCTTCTTACAGCATGAATTTCACTTTCTAGATATGTATTAATAACAGTCTTTGGTGTTACTAGCATTCCAGCTTAAGCACACTGACTTGCAATCTTGATATCCTGATAATAGCTTTGGAGTTTTTGCTTGCCTTTGCCTAATGCTTTAGTTACCCACAGATCATGTAGCACTGGCTAACATTCTTCCTTTCTTCTTTAAACTTCACTTGTGACAAGACAGCCCACACCCCCCTGTACTGCAGTCACTCCATCCACCTCCCTCCAGCAGCTTTAGGACTCAGGTCTCACTTTTACACATAAGGTCCTCTGCAAGATGCCACGGGAGCGAAGGTGAACAAAACACACCCCTGGCTAACCCCGCTTACCAAAGGGCAGACAAGAAGCGGTGCTACGGACCCTGCCCCGTAGCTCACACAAGCAGAGCACAGCCGGGGACCCACGGGCAGGATTCACTAACTGAACTCAGCAAGGCCCCGGACACTGCAGGGACGTCAGGGCAACGCGGAGGTCGGTTAAACGCGACCACATGGGCACAGGGCCCTGTCAGGCACACCGCCAGCACACACGCGAACACCAGCCGCCCAGCCGGGCTCCGAACAGCACAAACAGCGAGGGTAACACAGAAACGGTCAGGGAGCTTTACGCCATGGACGAAGGGGCGAATTTCTCAGAAGAAAACCCCGGCTGGGCCGCCGGGGACACAAAGAGAAGACCAGGCCACCGCCCTGCTCCGCACGGCCCCTCAGGAGACGGAAAGTGACGGAGGTCTCCCCGCGGACAGCGGGCGCTATTCCGCACGTCCTCTCACACCGCTCCCATACCACAACTCACCCCCTGCCGCCGCCGGGACCTCCCGGAGGGCGGGAGAACCGCAAAGCGCTCTGCGCCTGCGCGCTTGCACCTCCCTTCTGCGTTCCGTTCCGCGCCGCCCCGCCCGTTACCTCAGGCGGCTCACTGGGGCTGAGGTGGGTGTTTTCCTCGGTCTATCCCGATGGGAAGCGCTCCACAGGTTAAACCTGGGGTTGGGGCTCGGTCGGAAGAATGGTAGAATCACAAAATCACCTAGGTTGGAAAAGATCTTTAAGATAAGTCCAACCATTACCTCAGGACTTCCGAGACCAACACTAAACCATGTCACTGAAGGCCTCATCTACACGGCTTTTGGATACTTCCGAGGATGGAGATTCCAGCACTGCCCCGGGCAGCCTGTTCCCATGTCTGACCACCCTCTCTCTGAAGGACATTTTTCCTGACATCCAATCTAAACCTCCCCTGGCACAGCTTGAGGCTGTTACACCTTGTCCTATTGCTTGTTACTTGGGAGAAGAGACTGACTGCCACCTCGCTTACAGCTTCCTTTCAGGTGGTTGTAGAGAGTGAGAAGGTGTCTCAGCTTTCTATTCTCCAAGCTCAGGCATCTGGAAACTCATGGTTATGCAAATGCCACTTTGCATCTGTGTTTTGTTTTGTATTGATTCTAATGAGTAAAATCGATTACCTGGAGTCCAGAGGAAACGAAGCCCATATAACATCTGCCTGCTCCTGTCTGTCTCTGCCGACTTCGATGCCATCAGGCAATTCCAGATGCCTTAGGAAGAAGAGTATAAAATTTTTGGAAAATCCAGTACCCAGAGGGTAGGGAGAGACCCAGAGCAGTGCTCCTCTAGGTAACAGGACGGCAGAACTGAGATGTGTTGGGGTGGTATCACAGCAATTCAGCTGCAGCCGTCTGGTGGATTCGTACCTATGTAGTTCTGGACTCACCAACTGCAGTGCGTGCTTCTTCGTATCTGGATGGTGTGTGAAGGGACTTAGGTGGAGCATCTGATTAGTGCAGCTGTGGAGGCAGCGGGGGACAAACAGAAATGTAGAGGTATTTTCTGTGTGTAAGTATCATGAGGTGAGAAAACCAAAGAAGTAAGTTTTTGTGTCAAGAGAGTGGTATGTCTTGGTTTTGTGTCAGCATTTAATTCATTTAACATTTAATTGTTTTGGCAGCATATGACATGCAGCTGATTTTGTTTGGAAACCTCTGAGTAGAAAGTCACTTCTTGAGTGAAGGTTGCTGCTCTGGTTTGTTTTCATGTTTGTGTAATTGAAAGTTGGGACTGTTTAGCCTGGAGAAGAGAAGGCTGCCTGGAGACCCCATAGCAGCCTTCCAGTATCTGAAGGAAGCCCATAAGGATGCTGGGGAGAGACTCTTCATTAGGGACTGTAGTGACAGGACAAGGGGTAATGGGTTCAAACTTAAACAGGGGAGGTTTAGATTGGATATAAGGAAGAAGTTCTTTAAGGTGGTGAGGCAACTGGAATGGGTTGCCCAGGGAGGTTGTGAGTGCTCCATCCCTGGTAGTGTTCAAGGCCAAGTTGGATGAAGCCTTGGGGGTGACATGGTTTAGTGTGAGGTATCCCTGCTTATGGGAGGGGGGTTGGAACTAGATGATCTTAAGCTCCTTTCCAATCCTAACTATTCTATGATTCTATATTCCAAGATGCCGTTTGCTGCACTGAGTGTTAATGACTCCTCATGGTTCATTTTGCATCCATTTCTGTTCTTTGCTATGGTTCCCATCTCAGTTATCTTTAGTCTCTGCTGTCATAATTGCTCTCTTTCATCACGTTTCTTCTCTGCAATACCTAGAAAAAAGTAACTTAATTAAACCTTAATATTCTCAGTAGTTACTAGCAACTGTAGGTAAAATAGTTTTCTACAGTTTTAAGGAAACCTGTCATGCCAGAATGCAACATATTATTAAAGTACTCTCATGCAAATGAAGGGATGGTATTTGCTAACAATACTTAGCTTATAATGCTTAAAGAAAAGATAGTGGCATTGTAAGCTCCAGGTTTTGACAGAAAGGTTTTGAAGTGACATTGCAAAAAACCAAAGAAAATCCCAGGGAGAAAATGAACTGACATGGTGTAAACAAGCAAAGTTCATTATTTGATATATGAGCACATTCAGAGGATACTCTTAGATGTAGATATTAACTTAGTCATTAGAGGAAACATCTCTACATATTATTTAAATGCTCAGGAGCAATTGTCCTGAAATAGGATGCAAATAAACCCAGTTCCCAAACCTGTCCAACTTTATAACCCACAAATGTTGATTTAGTGTGAGGTGTCCCTGCCCATGGCAGGGGGGTTGGAACTACATGATCTTAAGGTCCTTTTCCAACCCTAACTGTTCTATGGTTCTAAGGCAAGACAAGGCTTTTGCATGAGCTTTGGTTTTTGGTAAGGTAGCTTAGTTTTCTTGAGGGAACTGTGAGTTTTACAGTGCTGTAGATGTTCTGCAAACAGTTCCCAAGTAATTGACATGTTGTATATGGGAATACAAAACATTTTCATAACTACACTAAGAAGTGCACTCACTTACCAGCACATGCACCTCCTTCCCAGCAGCTGTCATTAACTGACCCCATCCATGTAGCTAACATTTCTGACCCAAAGTCAGTCATTGTCATGGCACTATTTTCCAGGTCATGATAGGATGAGTTTTATGCCAGAACGCATTTGTCTGATAGTGGTGGCAAGGATTGTCAGATTGCTGCTAGTTCTCTAGCATTTCCCATCTTTCTTGTGAGAGGTAAGTCCCAGTTATCATTGATGGTGGAAGAAATCACACACACTATAGAGAACATCACTGTCTGAAGAAAAAATGTTCTCAGTATGAAGAGTTGCAGGATAAGGCTGCTCAAAGCCCCATCCAACCTGACCTTGAACACTGCCAGGGATGGGGCAGCCACAACTTCTCTGGGCACCCCATGCCAACATCTCACCAGCCTTACAATAAAGAACTTCACAGTATCTAGTTTAAATCCACCCTCTGTCAGTTTAAAGCCCTTTGTCTTATCAGTACATGCCCTTGTACACTGTACAAATTAATTAGATTTGACAGTTGGGAATTTTTTGTCCTTAACAAGTCTGGGGAAGAAGGGAAAGCAAAAATTGGGAAGTACTTCCTGCACCGTATTCATAGCTAACAGGGAGAGCACTGAGGCATGTAAAACAGTACTGCCATATTTAGGATGTAAATGCAGAAGAAGAAACAAACCTCTCCAGCCAGGCAGAGGTGGCACTGAGAGCCTTTGGTGTGGTTGTTGCTCAGCTCAAGTCAGTCTCAAGAGCCCTTACGGTGTTTTGCAGCTGCTGTTGCTCATTTGTATTGCTCCCATTGAAAGGAAGCAGAGCATTCAGACAGCAGCATGTAGTGGCTGGGACCCTACCACTGGCAGTTTTAAGGGAATTATAAATTTAAAAATGAAAATCTGTTAGAGTGAATCTTCTGTGTTTTGTAACATTGTGTGTACGTCTTCTATAGCACTTGTTAGCCACCTGTGCCTGTGAGAGACAAACAAATCACCCAGCCATGCCTTCCAGCAAAGATTAGAACAATTGTTATTCTTCAAATACTGATAAAGCTTACAAATCTTTTTTAACTGAATTCATTATGAGAGGAAAAAGGCACTTTGCTCCGTTCTACTTTCATTAATGGGTGGGCAAATTGTTTCCGACTGGGAACAGAATATCAAACCCCAGAGCATCCCTCTTGGAAAGAAAAAGCTAGTTTCTATTGAAAATGAAGAGCAGAGGAACACATGCAACACCGAATTTGCTCACTACAACAATAAACAGGCTCTGAGACACCTTGGAGTTGGGTTTAAAGACCAACTTGAACTAATCTAAGACTGCACCTTCAAAAATGAGGGGGTAAGAGGAGACCTTTTTTCACTTGTGGACCTTGTATAAGGACTCAGAATTGCTTAGCCTTGGCATATACCAGGTTTGCTCCCTGGTCCAGCTGAAAACTAACATTGTTAGAAAATTGGAAAGAACAAAGTTTATGTTTTCAGTTGGCTGGGTGAGGCAGTCTGGTGTAAGCAGAGCAGTACAGTTGGAAGTGGGGGCACAGACCACAATTAACCTCTGCCTACAATACTGGATTTTTCAATCAGCTTAAGCTGTGGTAAATTAAAATCCTTCAGCTAGCACCCTCTCTGATCTAGCACCCTTCAGACTTCAGGCAGGGAATACAGCTGCTGGGAGGACTCTGGAGGGTAGGAATTTCATGGGAGATTTAACTCTGTAGTAAGGGACTCTGATGGAGTAATCTTGAGGTCTTCAGCTTCTCTACACCTCACAGTCATCTTTCAATGTATAAATACCACCACGTTAGGAAATACACTGGGGAGTGGCAGTGTCTAACGTTTATATACTAGATACAGTAGGGATATAACTGTGGGTGTCATAAAGATGCTTAAACAGCTTTGGTATTTAAGTGATTGGATTGTAACCATGCTGTTCCAATTATTAAAAGATGAGCTGTTGGGACTTTTTTGTTTTGCATCTCTGAAAGACAGTTACAATTGCTCAGGTGCCTTTAATGCCATACTGAAGTTTAGATCTGAAGTCAAATTTTAGCTTTCCCAGTACTACAAGTCATCACAGTATTTCTACAGTGATTTTGGCCTTTGAATTGCTGATGTGAACTGAACATCATTCAGCTGACTGTGGCTGTTGTCACGCATTCAGCAGCAGTGCTGGGAGGAAGGTGCCTGCCTGATAGCTCCCTCCAGCAGGCAGCTGTGAGGCTCTGCAGTCCCTGCAGTCCAGCTCCAACTGACACCTTCACTCACCCTCTGGAGGCATCAGCTTCTCTGGGGACAGTACCAAGGTCCTATATCAGGCAGATGAGTTAAACTGTGTGATACCCTCCTCTCCATAAAACTACTGAAGATTTGCATGTAATTCCCAGCTGAAAAACACAGTAAGTTTAAGCTAAATATGCTGTGAATAAATTGTACCATGAAAAATTCATTTAAGGCAAGAAATTCAGTCTCTCTCCTTTCTTGGTAACGTCACTGAGTAGTATAGCCACATCTCAGGCAAAAATGACTGCAAAATGTTGATGGTTGGTAAGATACAAGGCAGGACAGAAACTTATTCCATTGCTCAGTTATTAAAAATTTAGTTCTGTGCTTCCTGGTGGGGAGTGGCTCACGTGCCTAGTGCAGTGTGGGAATTGATTAGCATGTACAGTAGTGAAAATACAATTTAATAACAAAATCCAGGCTTTACGTATTTGGTAAAACTACTGTGACTTAGTCTGAACATTTGTTTAATGTATTGTTAGGAGTACTGTGTGCCTAAAAGAATATTGTCTTTAGCAGACAATTTACTTGCTGAAGAGAACTTGAGATACAGATCTGATGTAAAATGTCAAAGAGCAAACCTGGTGGGAGTTAATGCTCTTAATTATATGATTTCAGAAGCTTACAGTAATTCCATACAGTGTTTTCTAGTTTTTCACATGGAAATTGTTCTTCTGAAAAGCACATAGAAGCCACACTATGAAGGGGTGCTAAGGGTCAAGAAGCATTTCATAAAGACCCTTTTTGCTGTTTTGATATTGCAGTAAAGTTAGTATTGAAGGGAGAGCATAAGTTGGATGAGATGAAAATTAGTAATGAAGCAGCATCTGAAATGGGGAGCTAGCTGGATCCTCCAGGTCATTCCTGTAAGAATGGTATATGAAAGGCAGGCTCTTTGCAGGGCATCTTCTGCAGTTCTTCATGCAAGATTGACATGGTCAAGTGACTTCTTGACTTGCAAGTGCACAGGCTACATGTGTCTCATACAGGATCACTGATCATTAAGTTCTGTACTGTGAGCGTAATGAGGCAATGCAACAGGTTGCCCAGAGAAGTTGTGGCTGCCCCATCCCTGGCAGTGTTCAAGGCCAGGTTGGATGGGGGCCTTTGAGCAACCTGGTCTAGTGGAAGGTGTCACTGCTCATGGCAGACAGGTTGGAACTGGATGATCTTTATGTTCCCTTCCAACCTAAACCATTCTTTGATTCTGTGATTCTATGATCACTGCCCACTGCTTTGGATGCCACAGCACATATGTCTTCAGGTTGTGCTGTTACTAACATGGAAGCACAAAGTGTGCAGCATTAGACCTAATGCCAATGAGTGCTCAAAACACACAGACAAAGTCTGCGACTTTAAACAAATGCAGTAGTTTCCTCATATGTTTCTGGTGATTCAAGACACATTATGGTTCTAGTTTGAACAGTGTGCCAGGAGAGATGATCAGGTTTCACTCATTTAGTTTGTGTTACCTAGGAGACTAGCAGTTTCCATTTTCAAGGCTTAAAGCAGTAACTCCCTTTCTTGGAAATGAGTCATTGATTGTTAATGCCACTAGAAGGCTTTGGTCTGGGTGTAATCATTCAGTGAAGCACAGGTAAGTTAGAGTTTCTTGTTATAAAATATAGTTTTACCAAATGAGAAGTTGTTTTTCTAATGTCAAAGAGGCTTTAGAATAGTCTCATGGAATGTCCCATCAGCCAGCATGAACCACAGGTCTAATCCTCTTTTCATTGCACTATTGGAATGCTTTATAACTAATAAGGAGTCACAAACTGTAAATGTGGCCACTGACAGTCACTTGTTCAAGTGTAAATCTTCTGACTTTGTCAATTCATTTTTTTTTTTTATGAGCTGACTAAAGTGTTACAACAGTAGCCTGAATTGGAGCACTAATACTTAATGTTGAAAGTAATTTGCTGCAGAGGGAGTTTGTGCTTACAGCATGGGAGAGATGGGTGATTGGTTTGGTGCAGAGGTGATGAGAAATTCAGTAGCAGTTGTGTAGTCAAAATACAGACATCATGACTTAAAAAAAAGGAAGTAATTTTGGCTACTTCTGAGTTTATTTTTTTTGTTTGTTTATTTGTTTTTAATTACACAGTTTACCAAAGAAACAAAGCAAACTGTGTCTGCCCTCTCTCAAAACCCATTCATTGCTGCAGAGGAGAGACCACAGCAATTAGCAGCTGGCAAAGCATCACATTCAGCAGTAGCTGGGTTATTAAGTGGTGTTTGTGGTTTCCCCAAATATAAAACAAGATGGGATTTTGCCACCACTGGCTATAAAGAAGAATGCCAAGCGTGCTTAAGGATAATGAAGCCTACTGAAGATGTGGTTTATAAGTGATATTTTCAGATAACTGAATGCTTGGCACCTAAGATCCCAAAGCCCAGAAAGGAAGGAGATTTATCACAAGCCACTGCAGAAGTCTATGGGAAAGTCAGGTGCAAAACCCAAAAAAGCAAGCTCTGGTATAGTGTTAAATGACCAGCTAAACCCTCTGGCATCTAGGTTTTTTTCTTTGCCTTCCTGTAGTCAGTTGGCAAATAAATACCTAAGCTGATGTTTTTACACACCACTTGTAAATTTTAAGCACTATTGAATTGTCTGTGGAATTCTACTTTTAATATCATCATACCCATTTATCTTCCAGTGTACCAAACAGCTTATTTCTTGCTCCAAGGAGTTGGAATATAATAATAGGCATGAAACAGTGAGAAGTTATCGGTAAGCTAAGGAAGAGGAAAGCAAGGGACAGGGCTATGAGATACCATGGATCTTTTCTTGGCTCTGCCTCTGACATGCTGAGTGATGCTGGATAAAAGCACATCACCTCTCCAGTGGACATCTCCTCTTCCACAGCACATGTTCTCTCTGTCTAGATTGTTGATCTTTTGAGGAGAGAGCTCAATTTCTTACTACATATTAACAAAGGGTTCAAACTTAAACAGGGAAAGACTAGATTGGATATAAGGAAGAAGTTCTTTATTGTAGGGTGGTGAGGCACTGGCATGGGTTGCCCAGGGAAGCTGTGAATGCTCCATCCCTGGCGGTGTTCAAGGCCAGGTTGGACAGAGCCTTGGGTGGTTTAGTGGGAGGTGTCCCTGCCCATGGCAGGGGGATTAGAACTAGATGATCTTAAGGTCCTTTCCAACCCTAACTATTCTATGATTCTATGATTCGTGACTTGCAGCAAGTTTTTCAGTTCCTATCACATATATGCAATAGTTTGAATAGGTGCTGCACATGCAGTTTGGTAGAGTGACTTTGAATGGAGTTATACTGAACCTTGGTGTTCCCAGGAGATTTCCAGCTCCCTCTTCTGTTAGCAGAACACTGGAGTAGATGCACCAGGGTGGGGGCCAGGGGAGCTTCCATCAGTGTAAGAGCAGACTGAACTGTCAGGAGCAGTATATGCACAATGAAGCCTTCTTAGGGTCAGAGAATGAAGCAAATCAGTATTTCTCAGCTTTTGGACTTCACACCTCTGGCAGTTAGTAAGAAAGCAGCAGGCAGGCCATGAAACAAGCACAAAGACTCAGCTACCATAAAATGGATCCACACAGCCTTATATCAGCAAACAAAGAAAATAAAGGGAAAATGAAGTTACTAAATGAACATCTGAAGTTAATCTTCGTTATTTGTTTGGTCATTTATGGAAACCATTGTGCCAATGCTTATATTTTTTTTATTTTCCTCATAACATTGAGATGATTCTTGGTGTGTAAAAAAAGGTGTTGCAATGGTGTTTTGGTTAAATTGTAACAAAAATGGAGAGGATGAACTCTCAAGATTCTTACCAATTCTGCTTTTTTATAATCCTATATCCTTCCCTGTGATTTTGCTACTTCTGCTCTCTGCTTTAGCATTTTTGCCACTACTTACAGTTCTCTTTCTTCCCATCAAAAAAATCAAACAAAAAGGGTAAGTTGTAGGTGCAGCAAAATACTCACAGAAAATAAAGTTTTTCCATCTCTCAGCCTATGAGGGTAATTTGGCTTGCTTGTACGGAATGCATAGATCCACCATTTCCAGGCTTGGCTTCTTTCTATTAGTGCTCACTGTTCCATCTCCATTTCCCATAATGCCACACCTTCCTGTAACTAGCTGCTCTCCAAGCGCTGAGATGCTTGCTGTCTTTGTGCCCCTAACACTTTGGATTCTTTCCCCACTTCCTCTCTACTTAATCGGTTTGTTCTTGCATTTTCTTTTTTTTTTTTTTTTTTCCCCTTTCCCCTTTGCCTTAATAAA
>NDXB01000056.1:177505-210421 GCA_002631895.1 Agapornis roseicollis
CATAAAACAAAAGCCCAAGCAAAAAAAACCCCCTGCTTTTAGAAAAGGTAAAAATACTTCTGCTGCTCCTGAGCTTGACAGGAGCAGCCTCATGTACCAGCTTGCCAGCTTGTGGCCAGTTGAAGTTTTACATCTCGAGTGATAGCGTGCGTGTGGAGACTGTGCTTTACAGCACTCAGAACATGTTCTGTTAAATCTCTAGTAGACAGAATACAGCTCATGGCAGAAATGCGGCTAGAAACTCTTGTGCAGTGACTGGACAACCCCCCCCTCCCCTAGAAGCACATGAAGCAAAACCACTGCCCTTCAACTTGGGTGGCATGGTTTAGTGTGAGGTGTCCCTGCTTATGGCAGGGGGGTTGGAACTAGATGATCTTAAGGTCCATTCCAACCTTAACGATTCTGTGATTCTATTCTATGATTCTGTTCTATGATTCTAACCCTGTATAACTGGGACAGCCACAGGTAGAGAATAACCCCCAAATTATCTTGGCCCTTTTGTATCCTAATGCCTCATTTTTTAAGATAAGGGCAACATTATCAAAGTAAAAAATGCTTCCATAGTGACTTTTTTCATTATTGAGGACAGATTTTAAGACAGCACATGAATGAAAAGGTAGTCGTTTTTAAAAAACCCCCAAGGTTTATTTGAGAGAAAACAGAAGCAAACACAGTTTAGCCAACACAGGTTTCTGATTAAATTTGTGCATTAGCTTCTAATATTGAAGTATACTAAGTCAGGGCTTGAAGGGTTTTACAGCATCCCCTAAAGCTCTGTGGCTGGTGGAGCTTCTCGCTCAGTCCCCAGATGTTCCTGTAAAACAAGAACTTTAATTCTTTGGAATGTATATTCGAAGTTTTATTTCTATCTTTGACAACCATGAAATGATAAATAAGTTCCAAAAATCAACATTTCAAGTCTTGGATGACAAAGCCAGCATCTTACATGAGAAATAACCTGAAAAGTGATTATGGATTAACTCTGTGCGATGCCCACTTACCCATAGAAACCAAGTGGCATGTCCTGCAAAATCAGGGTGTTTGATAGAGCTACTAAAGAAATAAGCATCACACAAGGCGGCTCTGCCAGATGTTATTTAACCTGAGAGAACAGAAACATACCTACTTTCTGAGCCCTTGCCCTTGTCCAACATTTGATCTTCTAATAGCTCTTTCCTTTCCATGGTCTCTTCCCTCCTTTGTGCTCCACTTTCACTCACCCATCCATCCCTGAAGTTGTTTGCTCTCATATTTTTGGTTCAAATGAGTTTGTAGCCCTGGTCCCTAGCCTGAAGTTTTAAGGGCTTTTTTGTGTATTCATATTCCAAATGAATAAGAATTAAAAATCAATTCAAGTGCTACTTAAAGTGTGAAAGCACAGTCTCCTCAAGCGCATAGCAATGGGTAGGAAACTGATCTAAGCCCATGCAATTGCTCCATGCACATTCATACAAAAAGATTTATGCTCATTCATATTTCAAAACAGTTCTGCAAACATTAAAAGATCAAAGTTTTACACAGATACAGAGTCATAGAATCATAGAATGGTTTGGGTTGGAAAGGACTGTCATCTAGTTCCAGCCCTCTGCCATGGCAGGGATGCCTCACACTAGATCATGTCACCCAAGGCTCTGTCCAACCTGGATTTGAGCACTGCCAGAGATGAAGCATTTACCACTTCTTTGGACAACCTGTTCCAGTGCCTCACCACCCTCACAGTGAAGAACCTCTTCCTTTTATCTAACCTGAACTCCCTGTTTAAGTAATCTCCTTGCCCTGTGATAGAAAAAAATATTTCCCTATTTGCATCTTCACCACCTCCAGCCCCATTTCCTACCCCTTCAACAGATCTTCTCCACACCAAGGCTCCAGCCAGGGGTGATCAGGACAAAAACCTCTCTAGCCTGGGAGAGGGCTAAACCTGGTGATATAGCTTGTCTCTGCTCACACAGGTGAGAGCCCCAACCAATTCTTTGTCACAGGAATTGTAAGAATATATCCAACTACTTTTCCTCACCTGGACTGATGACTGTTTGCAGCGTTACAAGCATCGCTCCCTCACTGTCCAACAGCAGCAGGCAGGACATCTCAGCAGAATGCTCTAGGACCAACAGTCCCCCCCATCCTCCTAAGAATGACAACCCTAAAATGTGAGGACAAACCCACTGCTCTTACACTGACTCAGGGCTCAGACAGTATCAGATTTCTTTATAAACAGTTAACCAGAAGAGACGCTGACTGCTAGTTTAGAGGTGTCTTTCAATTGCAAACCTATGTGCTCTGTGCTCTGCATCCAGACTCCCCAAATTGGTCACTTCGCTATCAGCAACAACTACTAGATTAGTCAGCACGTTCCCAATGGTGACAAGGGGTTTAAAAGAAAGCACCTTTGCTCAATGGCACCACAGTTCATGGGTGATGTACCTGGAAGATGGAGACACAGAGGAGGGAGAGAAGACAAGAGAGAAAGGCTGTGTGGCAAAGCAGGGGTACGGTTCCTGACTCTGGAGGACCTGCCACTTCAGGCACGCTGCTGCAGCTGTACTGGGATGTTTTACACATCACTTGAGGTAAAATATTTAAATGCAAATACCAAATTTATTTCCTCAGGAACCTCTGCTGTCCATGATATCTTAAATCAGACCCTGCCTTTAGCCCCAACTTTAACATGCTTTTTTAAAAACCTACCATACCAGCTTACTGTTTGGACAGGTCATCAGTACCCACTTAAAAGGGAGTGTGCTGTGCAGGGCACGGACTCTACTGGTGCAGCACCCTCTTTAATTGGATTAATTGGGATAAGAATGAGACAATAGTAAAAACTTTATTCTCAGAAATTCAGACCCAAGTTAGAAATGATTGCCTGGATATTTATAACATTGGAATTCCTCCCCTCCCCCCCTTTTTTAATAGTATTCTAGTATAGCACCATGTAGCTAAATAGTAGTATGCTGTTCTCAGGCTAAAAACTGCAACTGATATAGTATCTATCATTGAGAATGTCAATGTTGAAATTATTTTATTTATGCAACACAAAGTTCTCCTTAAAAAAGTGAGGTCTGTCAACAGTGACTGCAGTGGCTGGGTACATCTGAAATCAAGAGATTCTGGGCAAGCTGTATGGATCCTCTCTAGAGGAGCTCCTCTGCTCTCTTCTTCACAGAATACAATCACAGAAGATTCACCTTCCTGCAGAAGAGCTCTCCCCTGCAGCCTGTATCAGACAGCAACTCCATCCAGGGAGACTACGTGGTCTCTCATAGGTAAAACATGACATCATGCACTTACAACAATCTCTCGTAGAGTTAAACCACAAGGATTTGGTATGGTTTTACCCCTCAGACCACACCTTTGATTTACTCATTTGGCAGAATTACTAGTGTAGCCCCTTGGGAGGGATTGGAAGTGAGAGAAGCAAACAGGCTCCATTCAGATGGGAGCAGAGGTTTTCTGTGAAGGTATGCAATTTAGCACCAGATAGCAAACCAAGCCAAATTGAAATGCTGTTGCCTTTCTGCTTTTTCACACATAATCCTCACCCTCATGACAAGTCACTTCATTTGGTTGTAGGAATGTGCCCTCTGCACTGATATTCAAGTAAACTGCCAAAGATTCCAAGTGAATAGCTTGAGAGCAGTCAAGTGTAGCATTTAATGCAAAGCTTTACATGGCAAGACAAGTTTATAGGGGGGAAAAAAAATTCAAGCCAATCTCTCCCAAGATAGACTTTTTTATATTACTGAAGGTAGGTCACATCCAGTATGAGAAGAATCCAAACAAAATTTTTGGTACCACACAATCCAGATGGCATGTCCCATCCAAGTTAAGTACAAACACGCGTGAAAACCAACACTGAAGATTCCTGGGTACTGACAGGTCCCACCAACGCATTCATGCTTTTGGTTACTCAACAGAGTGGATACCTGTCATTTCTGTTAGCAGCAGAAATATATATGGAGAAATTGCTCCAATCCTGGGCACTACACGTGGCACCTCTTCCGAGGCTCATTCCATTGTGGAAAAGGGAAAGAGGTGGCGAGAGTGCTGCCAGGTACAGTCAGCAAGAGGCAGAAGAGCATGGAGGGAGCCCATGCCATCTATATAGCACACCCACCGAGTTTGTCTGTAAGATCACACTCACTTCCCTTTCAGAAAGTGCCTTATTTATTCAGTTTTTAATGGTATGGCATAAGGACTCCCGTATTTTATAGATAGATACCAAACTGGTATTATCAAAATAAACCATCTGTTTTATAAACCAATTAATTACAAAAACGGTTTCTGAAGCTTTTTGTTTTGTTTTTTTTTTTAACAAAAATTAAACTATACACCCATCTAAGTTACAGAAACAAAAATAAGCTTTATAAGATCACATGTATAAAATAAGAAATGAAATGTGTTTTAATTTAAGGCAATACTGGGCTACTTCACAAATCACCACCTCAAATATAGATACTGCTCCACACTACTAATTTTCTATAACATTCACAATGGATTCTGTAATACCAAATATTGTTTTAGATTTCCAATGTAGCAAACTATTTTTATCCACATTTCAATTTCTATTACGGAATCATAAATGCTTTGTATCCAATTAAAAGCAATGAAAAATGTAGCTATAAGAAAACTATTATATTTGTGTGTTAACTACATATGAATATCACCCATAGATTCTGGATGTTAAAATTTACAAAAATGAGAGGGTGTCAGTGTGTTTAACTTATGAAATGTGGTCGTATCCAGCTCCTCTCCTGTAAATAAATGCTTTATGTAAAATAAAACTGGATATGGCAGACTTAGCTAATTTTAGTTTAAAAGTTCTTAATTTAAAATGACTAAAGAACAGTTTCAAAAACTTACTTAGTTACAAATTAAAATTCCAAATATAAATGTGTAATTTAATAGTTTAGACTTATAGACTGCTGGTGGCAGCAAATGATTTACAATAATAAATATATACTAAAAAGAAATGTATCTACAAATAATAAAGAGTACTGTTATACATGAACAATAACCTGGTGAAAGAGAACAATCACAGACAATTCACAAAGATTTAGTTCATGGAAAGGACAATCTGATATAAAGCTGAGGTTTTGATGGAATATTTACAAAACTGAAGCAATTACTCTGTTCTTCAAGTCCCATAGGGATAAAAAAAAATAAGACACTTACATGACTCATATCATGTTTTTTGCTAGATTGAATCACTTCAAAATCAAAGGTCCACAGTTACTAACATGCTTGATGGCTTCCTATTCAAAATAAATGTTATTACATGTCACAGTTAAACACATTATTTTTTCAGTATTTTGACTCCCCTTCCTTGGGACCCTTCACAGTAACTTCTGCAGCTAAAACCTCTGGATTATCCTCCCAGTGTCCTTCGGTCTTTCTCAACGTGACGACAGGTTTCATTTCCTGAAGCTGCCGCAACACGTGCCCAGTGCAGTCTTTAAAAGTCTTCTCTAAAACAATCCTTACAAAAGTCTTGTCTAAAACAATCTTTACGTTGTCACCGCAGGGAAGCTGTGATGGGTTGGCAAACGGTATGAGGGTTTCGTTTTCAGAATGTGACCAAGTGACATTATTACTTGCTACAGAGGTCTTCTCGTTGTGTTTTCGGGCGTTTGAATGGGATCCCTTTTTGGTTCCGGCGCTGTGGCAGTCTCTTTCTGTGGTTTTCTTTTGCTTCACAGCAGACTCTTCAAGGAATTTGAGAAATGATGCTTCAAATCCCATTGGCTTAAAGGAGCTCCAGTCAAAAGCTGCAGGTTGCTCTTCGGCTGTTTGAATGGCTACAGCAGTCTCCTCCTCCCTGTGCGTGCTGCTCATGTCAGCAGGCGGCACTTCCTCAGGTTTTTCAACTTTCCTCCTCTTACTCTGAGATACATTTTTTTCTTTGTTTGCTCTTTTTAAGTTTATTTTTTGCTTCTCGGAGAGGCAGGAGTTGGTCTCTGGCAAGTCACTATTTATACTGGAAGAGATCTTTGCTTGATTTTCAGCACTTGAACAATCCTCATTAATCAGTTTAGTAATGAATAGTTCTGTCAGTTCATCCACTTCGTCCTTTTCACCTTTTTCAGTTTCCTTTTGTGGTAATGTAGTTGTGCTTGAATCATTATTGCTCACAGTCAAACATGGTTCAGGCTCTTTCACATCACTTTTTTTATCAGTCTCCTCTTGCTCACAGGTGTCTTCCTTTACTGGCAAGACAGACAGCTTTTTAGATACAATAAGAAGATTCCTATGTTGGGAAGTAAATGCTTTGGACAGCTTGTGGCATTTATAATGCCTTATTATGTTACTTTCGCTTGTAACTACAGACGAACATCCTTTTATCATACACGGATACTGAGTTATGAACCTGCTCGTACATTCCAACAAGGCATCATTTCTAGCCTTTATGGAATACACATGCTTGCCACGTTTCAGTGAATAACCCTGATTTTCTTCAACTTGAATTTCTTTTGAGTTTTTGTTGTCCAAGTTCAGGTTTTTCTTTAGTTTTGTTTTCCCCGACAGCCTGTTACATTCTTTTCCCGATCTGTTTTTTAGTACTCTCTGTTCGGACTTCAGTGGTTTCTCCTGATTTGCTTTGCTTGAATTGTTTTCCTGATCTGGTGTCAGTCTCCTCGGTCTTATTAGATGATCTTTATGCCTGTCATTATGTTTGTTAAAAATATGCCTCAAGAGGTTAGATCTAGTAGCATAAACACGGTCACAGCCTTCACAGTCACATCTGAATACGCCGTCATCTTCTACTTTGTTTGGCTTTATCTTAATGCCATGATCTGCCTCAAGATGTACAACATAGTTAAGATAAGCTGTAAATGAGGACTTACACTGAGACTGATCGCAGGAAAACTTTCCCACTTCTGGAGCTGGTTTCATGTTTCCAATTTGCTCTGGGGTCATGTTATGAAGCTTCATGTAATGTTGTATCAAGCCAGTAACTTCCTGGAAGATGTGAGAGCAGTCACTCACCTCACACCTGAACTCTCTGACAACAGGTTTGGTTTCCACCTCATCACGTTCCTCCCTGCCTGGCTCATTCTCCTCCTCCACTTCAGCAGAGAAGGCTGGGAGGTCCGATTTGTGCACAGCTTGGTAATGAAGGATTAGGTTTTGCTGTATTGTAAAAGCTGCGAAGCAGCCCTGATGGACACATCGGTATGGTCTGTAAGGGCTGTACCTAGTGGGAAACTCCAGAGACTTTGGTACAGGCTTCCTATGTTTTCTGTCCTCTTTTTCCTTCTTGTGCCTTCTCACCTTATGTAATTTGGCTTCTGCCTGTGTACAATGGAAAGAGACTGCATTATGTTGCTCTGGAAGAGCAGAAATAACCTGGGCTGGTTTTTCGAGTCTTTCAGGAAAGCTTTGTGGTAAAAGTTTTTTCAAGACTATGACAGGCTCTATGACTTCTTTGAACAATGGAGCTTCAGTTTTGGTTCCTGCTGTTAGCGGATGTGAAGTTTTTATTTCAGCAGGCCGTGGGGCTGTGTTTATGGTCTCATTTTGGGCTCTTCTGCCATAAGGCCTTTTAATTTTTAATTTTACCATCTCCTCTGTTGTAAAATGATGTATAAGCTGACAGTGAGCTCGGAGATTAGAGTTTCTCGTAAAGGTTTTCGGACAAGTGGCTACAACACATTTGAAAGGGGCATACTTCAGCTGATGCTTCTTAATTTCTATTATCATTTCTGCAGTATAGTGATGAATCTTCCCATAGTGTTTAAATAATGCGTCTTTTGTCATAGCACTGTAACTGCAGCCTGGATCTTGACATACAAAAGGCTTATTAACTTTATCACTGAACTGAATGTTACTTGCCTCTGCAGACAGCTGGATGAGGGTTTTATTTTCAGTTGATACAACAGGAACTCCTGGTGCTAGTGTATCTGTTGGAGGACACTGGGAAACAGTCTGGGAGACTGGAACGGGTGGATCATCATCTAGTTTCAGTTTCTGCAAGTGCTCTGTAATTTCCAACATTTGGGTATCATCCTTTTGCGACATCTCAGACTGAGCAGAGCTACTCTTTGCAGCACCGACGTTCCCCACATGCACGGCAAACTGTGGCAGTTTTACACCATGTGTAGAATCTCCTAAAGAAGCCTGTGTGTTATTTATTTGAGAGTTCTGTCCTGAAGCACCAACAGTATCCTGAATTTCAGTTTTCACCTCACGTATATCTGTATTCAAAGCAGTTTTAAGCATTTCCAGAGTTTTTTCAAAGTTCTGCAGAACACTGTCTTTTGAAATCTTCTCTGAATTTGCTTGCACACAAGAATTTACAGCCATCATTCGGGAATCCCCATTTTCATTTTTTACTGTTAAAGGTGGGACTGTTGTAAGAGCCTTGAGATCTGTTTTGAAGTTCTCTTTGATACTGGTCATTAATAACTGATTGTCAACATTGTTGAGTTTCTGTGTGAGGTTTTCAACCACTTGAGAGCCACAACTGGCTAGCAAGTTGGACTGAAAACCTTCTCCCTGCATTTGCACATTTTCTTCAGTGCTTTTGTTTAGAAGTCCTACCACTGTATTATTTACTGCTACTTTCGGTGATGTGCTGGGTGCAAGCAAGGACATAGATTCTTTTTTCTTATTCTTTGAAGCACTGGTTCCTTTCTTACTCGAGTTACTTGATCCTGGATCCTTGGGACTACTAATAGCTGAAACTTGTGAACTGTCCGCTGCAATGTTTTGTGCTTCTGGAACAGGATCTGAAAATAATTCAGGATAGAGGAAGTCTTCTTCAAACCTGCTTAGCTTTGGGTCCCCTCTTGCAAAAACAGGCAAACGCCTACATACTATTTGTCTAGGTTTTGTGTTGAGGGTCCCGTTTTGGTCAGTTAGCAGGGTACTGGGGTTACAGGCTGGCTGCACCAGAGGAGACGTGGTTGAGTTGGGGAGAACGGCTGCGTTTTTCTGAGTCGTAGCAGTGATGCAACTTGCTGGAACTACCTGTGGAAGCACTTCTGTGTTATCAAAGGTACTTGGGATGCCTGCGGTTTCCAAGGCTTGTTTTATAATCTGATTTCCTTCCTCATTCCCACCGGTATTAAAGTTAGTCACACTGGCCCGTGGAAACACAGTCTTCAATAAGGCCGTGGAATGATTTTCAGCAGCAAGTAACTGGAGGAATGAAGGATCTTTAAAACACGTCTCTGGATTGAAGGCAGATTCCTGGGGTTGCTGCAAGTTTAATGAATTTGAAGAAAGAATCATGCTGGCAAGCAGAGACTGTCCATTGGCCTGCAGAGCTTCTGCAGAAATTTCTGATCCCTCAAGAGGCTTACAATAAGACCTCTTAGATAAGTGACCACCAAGTGATCTAGGATTAGTGAAAACTCTGAAACACCTACTACAGATAAATTTGCCATCCCTAATTATTGCTGGCCACTTGGCCCGCTTGTTATGTTTTGGCTTCCTTTGTTTCCCATTTAGGTTCCGGATACGATCTTTTTTCACCTTTTCTGAAGCTGGATCTTGAGAACTAGTTTCAGTGAAGTTATTTTCATTAACGAGTTGTGAGGGAAATAGCTGAACAACAGTCTCCTCTTTTGTGAACGCAGAGTTGCCATTTCCTTCTAGTTGTGATGAAAAGTTATTTGTGTTATTTTCTACTTGTGAGAAGACTGAATTCGGAGGATTCTCTGCTGTCGATGGAAAGAGAGACATTGGACCATTTTCTGCAGGTAAAGGAAGAAAAGGATCGGAACCACCATCAATATTCAGAGGCATAACTTTTTTTGCTAGATCATCCAGCTGGGAAGGTAAAGTTGCCCCAGAGAGATTTTCCATTTGTGAACATAAAACACTCTCAGGCTCACTTTTAATAGGAGCAGACAAACTTGGATTTATGACACTTCCCACTGAAGGCAACATAGGATTGGCCAAATTTTCTAGGTGGGTTGGGAAAAGTGCACTTGAGACATGCTGCCCTTGACTGGAACCAGTGGTGGGATTCAAGTTAGGTTTGTTCTGTGCCATTACAGCAGCACCACTGTGATTGGCCACTTTTGTGGGCACAAGATACACAATCTTCCCATCATTCGGCACATTTTGCACACCGACGGATTTTCGTGGTTTCTTATTTTTATACTGCATTTTAAAAGCAACATATTCTTCAGGGTGTGCTGCTTTCATATGTTTGCCAACACTCTGTGATGAATTGTATGTTCGAGTACACCCCTCAACCGGACAACTGTATTTCCGAACTGGGGCTGCTGGTGATGCAGCTGGAACCAAAGAGCTATTTATGTTAGGCTGTGAAGGAATAAATGTAATACTTTCTAAGGTTTTTAAAGGCAGGTTATATAGATTAACTGAAGCCTTCATGCTTCCTTCAATTTCAAGTTTGGAAATGGGTACAGTGTTTCGATATCCCGCCTGATTCTGCGCACTGAATGGATTTACAATGCTCACTTGTCTTTCTAAGCTCTTTGATTCAAGGGCTTCTGGTTTTAGCGTGTCTGAGGTCACAGAAATATTTTGAATATTGTGAGTCTGACTGAGACAATCTCCTTCCTTTCTCTCTTGGAAAACTGGAAGACAAGGGTCAGCCAATGTGCACAACTGCTGGGTTTCAGGTTTAGTGGTCTCTACTCTGCTGGCAGCAGCAGCCAGTTTACCTCTTTTTACGAAGTTATCTCGGATCTTCTGGTTAACAGCAGGCACCTTAATGCTACTTGCTGGAATCACCACTTCTGCCTTCACTGAACCTGTAAGAGACTTCTCGAAACTAGCATCGTTAGGCAAGGAATTGCTTTGCTGCAGCACAATTGCTGATGCATTTATACTTTCATTCCCTGTCGGTTCTGCTTTGACTTCATTCCACACAATGTTTTCTCCTTCGGTAAAACTACCTGGGTTGTCAGCCGGAGGAGATGTCAATTCCTCTTTAACAGCAACCCCGTCAGTATTTTCATTAGCGTTAGCATGTTGTCTGAGATCGGGCTGGTCAGTCTGGCTTTCGGGCTGCTGCACTGCTTCAGGCTGCTGCACCACTTCAGGCTGCTTGCTGTGATCCTCAACGTGCTTTTCCAGTTCGTTCTGAGAACGGTACACTTTTCCACAGCTTGTGACTTTGCACGTAAAGGTATTATAGTGTTGTGCTTCATGGTCATAGAGTAAATAGGCTTCAGAGAACACTCTGCCACATTTAGGAAACATACACTTTGCTCTGAAGACTTGATGTTCTTTCCTATGTGTCAGCAGCTCAGCGTAACTATTAAAACCAGCCTTGCATTTCATCTGAATGCAGATATAAGGCTTGCTGCCACAGTGCATTTGTAAGTGATCATTCAGATGAGTAACACTCACAAAATGTCGTCTACAGTACTGGCAAATGACTTTTTTGCTTTGCATTTCAAGAAAACGTTTTGCTTCTTCATTGTCTTTGTGTCCCTTCACATGCGCTATGAGGTTTTTAAAGTATTTAAAACCTTTCTTACAAAATGATACAGGACAGGTGAATTCATTAACAGGGAGAGGCTTCTGAACTGGCACTATATCTGGTATGTAAGGTTTATCTTTGTCATTGTTTTCATCATCTGAGCCATCGTTATCATTAAACACAATGAAGTCTGTTGAATAAAGACTGTTCTTCTTAATGGGTCGCTGCTCCTGTTTAGATACAGGACCGGTTTTCTGATTCTCGTTGGCAGTTGCTATTTTAGGAGGTCTTCCCAGTCTTTTCAGTGGTTTCATAGCAGCCAATCTCTCCTTGCTGGAATTTTTAACATGCAGAGTTACATGGGGAACAAAGTTTTCTTTAGAATCAAAATTTTCGGCACAAATAGGGCAACTGTAAATTCCGTCTTTATAATGTTTTTGTGCATGCCTGACTATTCTATGTCCTAGGAATTCTTTGTCACATAAGACGCAATACTGCATATAAGCTTGCCAGTTCCTAAATCTAGCTGATATGAACCCCCTCTCTCTGAGTTTTTTAATTTCTCTCTTCTTCTGCTTTTCATCTCCAATATCGTTAAGACGACTTGTAGCTTCACCAAACGTGCCAGCAAGTCCATTCATAGAAGCTTCTTTAGTCTCTTCTTGGCAATCCTCAAGCTTCTCATAAACCTCACTATCGTTTAGTTCATCTATTGATGATACGATGGATGCCTCCTCTCCCATAAGTGCCAGACACTGACGCTTCAGAGTCTTCCAGTCCCAGAATTCTGGATCAAAAGGCCACTGAGTTTTCAGTACAAGTAAGAGTTCACAGCGCAAAGAATTTGGTATTGGAAGATTCTCTTCATCATACTTCTGGTCAGGCTGATTGTATAGCATTTCAACAGCGTAATATGCATCCACAGTGGGTTCAAGAAGGAATTCACTCAGCTGACAAGCACGTTTGACCTCCAAATCATCTGGAAGCAGGCAGGAGATAGTCTTGCAAATAGATATCTTGACATCTGCATTTTCACTGGATTCCAAGCGCAGTGCTTTCACACACAGTTCAATGCAGGTCGCAAGCCCAGCATTATCAATCTGCAAGGCAAGACTCATTTTAGTAAGTCAGTTTAGTATAACCCTTTCTATATTTGCAAATAAGAGATACTATTATTCAATGCTGAGTGTCAGAAAACATGCCCCTGGAGTATATAATTATACTTTTTACTCTAAGAAACATCACGGTTTGTCTTTAGATATTGTTCTTTAAGTTGCATAATTTGTCTTAATGCTACTAAAACAATGTGAAAGTTTCCATACAACTAAACCACAAAATAACTGTATGTTCTGTCTAGCTTAAGAACTTTAGAACTGTATGTTAGAAGTGTTCAGTCTTATTAAAGCAATACTGAGCCTTTTCCATGAAACAAAGCCTGCCAGTTGTGTTGTAGTTATTTGAAATGAGCTTCTATGTAGCAGCATTAAGTTAACACCGTGTAATAGTAAAAGTAAGAGAAACACGTGATCTTCATAGAGAAATCACTTAAAGTATAAACATTTATTTTTGTTTTTAAAGATCATGCCACTTCAAAGTCAACTGACCTCAACTGAATGAGCACATGGCTTCATTCCAACTGAAGTAATAAGCACAGTTAAACGTTCCATCATTTAAGTGTTCCAAAGGTCATGTGGTCTTTTCTCATACCCTCAGGCAACATAAATTACATTTATGTCCACTTTACAGTCCTTTTATGCTGCCATGGATGTATAGAGAGGCTGTGGTATATATCAGAATAAAGTCTGCTGAATTTATAAATGTACAAGTCCACTACCCACATGGTCTCCAATTTCAGCTATGAATGAAATGATCCACAGCTCACTAGAGAAACATTGGTATGGCACAGAGCAGACAGAGCTCTTAATACCGCAAAATTCTGTGACAGTTATTTTAATCCCCCTCTATAACTACAATTTAGCTCAGATCTTTGGAAAAAATACTTGTTAAGATTAGAAGCCCATGATTAGCCAGACCAGAACACTGCAAAAGGAAAAAAGGAATGTTTATTCTTAGAATATACAAAATTACAGAAACCTCCCAACTAAAAGCTTTCAGAAGAACTCAATGTAGCTATAAACATTAAATAGTGCAACTACTAATGAGAGGAATTTACAGAAATTAGACCACAAAGTTAGCTGAGATACATTAGCAGAGTTTTTAGTACAGTGTTGGACCTATGTCCAGAAAAGGCAACTATTTCATTTATCAAACCAAACTGCATTCTTAAAGTGGCAATTCAGAAGGAGGTTTTTGATATTTTTTTTTCATTTCTGTGATTTTCTTATATATTAATATACAGCCTTCATTTCCTCTCATAATGTTTTCCTCTCCATTTTCTGTAATATTTGCGATATGGAAAATAATGAAGAGGAATGTTAGGATCAGCTCTTGTTTATCCTCCCCCCCCACCCCTTTTCTTTTTTTTTTACAAAGGAATGAAGACATTTTTATGATTCAAAATGAATCAACTTATAGTTTACCTGTAGGAGGAAGTTACTATGGCCATTCCTGAAACCAATTAGGATTGCCCCAAAACTGATGCTACACAAGAGACAGGATGTCTAAGCAGCTTTCATAAATTTTCCTGATTACAGTTCCATTAGCAGTGCCGAAAATATTCTTTCAGGAATATCCTTACCTCAGAATTAATTACTTTAATCAGGAAGAAAATGTGATAAACAGTCTTAGTTAACACAGAAAGTTGACGACATCTCTCTAGATACACTTGAATAGAAGGCTCTACCCTTTGCTGCAGTTTACTCCAGAAAAGAGTCAGTTCCCTAGAACAAGAGAACAGTATTTCAGAGCCAGCAATGCAACCACTAATCTAAAAATGCAAGATTGAGGACAGTTTCTATTCTGTCTTTGGGAAAGGAAAAAAAAAATCTGTATTTATTCACATCTTATCTTACAGAGAAAAGTTTTTATTATTATGGCACACTAATAGTATTTAATTTTCAAAATTATTACTATGACTCAATTCCAGAAGGACAGATCAGAGTAGAATCAGTATTACCACAATTTACACTATATAATTTACAACTTATTATGTGGTCTTGAAAAAAGTCTTGCAAAGTAGTTCACTCTTCACTCCACAGACTGGAATTTTACACTCCTGAATTCTTAGTAATTACTAACAGCTTTAGGAGAATGGCTCTTTTTTGTGGAAGATCCATTTTTCTTGAGCAGCTTTGGTTTAAGAACTGAATCTAACTATGATTTACCAAGACACTGGCCCCCAAAGCCAAAGAGTATTACTGTTTATTCACTAGTTCATTCCCCTTCGGTGCACACAGCCAGGAGTATTTAGTACCCCCAGAACTTTAGCAGCATCTGTTAAAGCAGAGTTCTGCATCAGCAGATGTGCTCCTGCTACTGCACATAAAAGGGAGATGCACAAAAAGAGCAAATTCTTCAAGAATTGTACCAGTTTGTAAGTACAACCAAACTGTTAGCAGCTGGAAATTCAGACCCTAGTGGCTCAAATACTGGCCAACAAAGACCACTTACTTGTTCCCACATTAAGGAAAGCAAGTCCTAACCACTATTTATCTAGCTTATTATTTTGGTTATAGTAATAAAGAGCTCCTTTGCTAGAAGTTTGTTAGAGAAAGATATATTATGTTATAAGGCCAGATGGGAAAAATACTTAATACATTAAACACTGGAATAGGGTGCCCAGAGAGGCTGTGGAGTTTTCTTCTCTATTCAAGAGCTGTCTGGACACAATCCTGAGCCATGTGCTGTAGGTGTCCCTGCTTGAGTAGGGAGACTGGACTAAAGACACCTGGTGGTCCCTTCCAACCTCAACCACTTGTGATTCTGTGATTAAATGTTGACATAATCCTGACTTGCTGTCTGCAGATAATGGATTCCTTATTTCTACAGCCTACGATTTTGTGTCAAGAAAAATTATTAACCAGCTAGTGGCATCTGTAAATGCCTTATCATACACTCAACCTTCAAACTCCCATAATGGAAGCTAATCTTGTCAAATACTTTTTCCTTATGCTTACTTAGACACTTTGCCTTACCGCTTTCCTATTTAGCTCACAGACTTTATCAGCTAAAGAAAGTTACTTAGGACTTATATGTCAGCTTTACCTTCCCCAAACTAAATTTTATTCCACTAGACGGAGAACCATTTGCAAACTCACCAGGCACAGTACATCTCTCCTTGCTGCAGCTGGCGAGATAAAAATGCTGCACATAAAATCAGAGCACTTTTTTCATCTCCATCGGATTCTAGGTTACAGATCATTTCTAGAGCATCTTTGCAATCCACTTCTGAGATCTAGAAGGGAGGAAAGAAAACAGGACCAAGTCTAAGCAAGTGGTTTAATTTTCAGGCATACACTCTTCTAATCCTTTGCAAAAATACAGTAAATTAGAATTTAATGAATATTTAACTCTATCAGAGGTAAGTTTCAAAGCAAATCAGTGCATTTCTAGAGTGTTAAAACTGATTACAGAAAAAAACTGTTTTATTAACGTGAATATAAACTTTTTTCTCAGACATAAAAATTATTTGTATTTAGTGTCCCAGTCACCTAAAATTTTTAAAGTAAATTAATTATTCATAGATATTACATATCTAACAATTCTACTAAACAGACATATAACTTGAAATTGCAGCTTCACAGAAGAACATTATTCCTGAAATTCTAACCCAGTTCACTAGTCACTGATGTTGCTGCTGCTTTAATACAAGAGCAGGTTTAATTTAATGATTAATGATTTAATGATTAATGAAGCTGAGGTTCAACATGACTGTTCTCATGTTTTTAAAAAATCAAAGATAAAAAGGGAAGCTGTACAGTAAGAAGTAGATCAACTGGATTATCTTCTAGAAAAACATTACAGTCTCTGCAACATAACTTGTTTGTTCAAGCAATGATGGAAGCACTTTGTTTTGTAAGAAAACAAAGGGAAAACCAGTCACCAGATAGTACTAGACAGTTGTATCAGTACTGAATCACAGCACTTGTTACATCCGCTGCCTAATTGGATTTTCAGCAGACTGGTTTGCTGACATCAATTAGCACATCTGGCAGGACATGCTGGTATTTATTGACAGCTGAAAAATAACTTGACCACTGAAAAAGCACTGTTCAAAGTCTCTCTTGAGAAACCACAAGACTGCCCACAGCAAGAAACAGCAGTGTCTACCCATACACCCAGCTAGTTCAGTACTTCGGATAACGTGGCAGCACAGTTTGGTTGGGCACCATATTATCCAGCTATTGGCCCCACAATCAAACTACTATTTTGAAGGGGGCAGTAACTTGTTTTTTCCTCGAAATGGACACTGTAAGTGTACTAATAACTCTTCACTGAACATCATTTGAGGTTTAATAACCTCAAAATCATTGTCTAAAGAAGACTGCATTTCTCAAGACCTCAAGAGAGGATGGATTAATTGTGATACCAATTTATACTGAAGGTCTACTTTGCTCAGTGCCCCATCTCAAAGAAGGACCATCAGTTAAAAGCTTAGGGAAGAGTATGAGAAACTGAGCTTACAATAAAAGGATTTTTTCCCTGAAATGCCTTTCTAGCATTTCACTGTTCCTAAGGGACCCAGCTTCCAGCAAAGGTCTGCAGAGGTCCAGCCACTGAGACAGTCAGTCTAGCTTTTACATACAACAGACTTGAATTCTTCACATTATTGAAGCAACTAGACTAAGACAAAAATTAGCGCAAGTGCTACTTTTCTGCTTATTCTGAGCAGGTATCAAAACTTCCATAGCACTAAAGAGTGAGCTATATTAGTTACAGTTTACCTTTTTTGTCCCCCATGCTGTCTTCCACTTTGTCCCCCATGTTGTCGCCCATGTTGTCTCCCACTTTGTCGCCCATTTTGCCTCCCACTTTGTCACCCATGTTGTCTGCCATGTTGTCACACATTTTGTCTCCCATATTGTCGTCCATTTTGTCCGCCATGTTGTCCACCATGTTATCACCCATTTTGTCACCCATTTTGTCCGCCATGTTGTTGCCCATTCTGTCTCCCAAGTTGTCGCCCATTTTGTCTCCCATGCTGTTGTCCATGTTGTCCTTCATGTTGTCACCCATTTTGTCTCTCATTTTGCTGCCCACTTTGTCCGCCATGTTGTCCCCTATGTTGTTGCCCACTTTGTCCCTCATGTTGTCAACCATTCTGTCTTCCATTTTGCCGCCCACTTTGTCCGCCATGTTGTTGCCCACTTTGTTGCCAACTTTGTCCCCCATGTTGTCACCCATTTTGTCTGCCATTTTGTCACCATTTTCTTACTGTTCTTACCACCTGACATCCACCTTATTAATAGCAGATCTGCCTTCTCTTGGTACACACTAGCTTTCCAAAATGGCTAGTAATACTGCAACCCATGCTGCAGCTGAAGCTGTAAAGCTAAGTAACCCAAGCAATCCAAGGTTTGGAAATCTCTGTATAAAGTTCTCTGCAATAACCCAGTTTGAACTTACCTGTTCTGAATGCATTCTTACAAATCAAACTACTCCACTCTTTTTGTCCATGACAATTCATGGTTCATTCACTGACTGAGCCCATTCTGCTCTGGGAGCATCTTGGGGCTGAGTAATGAAGGAAGCATGTTTGTGGGGTTACAAATCCGAAGTTCCATTGAGCAAACACACACTAGATTACACAGCCCTGTCACACCTTCTCCTAAGCCTGTTCTGGCAGGGCCTGCAGCAGCCAAAGCTGGAAGGGTAAGACCAATCTTATCCTGAATATTGGAAGAACACACCCAATGAGAAGCTGTCATTTTAGAATTTAGTCTGTATCTAGGTAGGAAATTTCTCCATCTCTAGACACTGCATAGTTTTCATCCTTTTAAGATCAATTTCAACATACTTATTAATGACATAAAAAGACAACAGAGAGAAAAAGACAGCAGAGAGATGCAGGCAGACAAGAAAACTGACAACTATGGTTAGTTTTAGGACAAAAAAAAGCTCAGACAGAACTCTGGGGTGAGGTGAGAAATGAAGATATCACCTGAAAGAATGCAGAAAAGCAAAGCTGCTATATCTTCTTTGGCTTCTGCATTTAAATAAGGATTTTATGTTCCAAAAGATCAAATATCTGATTTCACCTTCAATTTCACTCAGGCGTTGGTGTCAAAAAAGGTTACATTTATTCTCTGAACTGAAAGTAGCATCTGAAGGGCCCCATCCTATGTATTACATACTACATAAAAGGCTATAGTTAAAATAGAAAGAATGGGAAAGACATTATCTTCCTTCACTAATAAGATCCGAGGCAGAACTTTAAAATACTTGAAGCAAATCGAAGTTTTGGCAGAGCCAGAAAATGTCCAAATATCACACTTCCTCAAGTATTTTGAGTCGTTACTAGTCAGTTGAAAATTACTCACAAAAAACCCACCAAAACCCAAACCACCCAACACCCAACCAAAATATTTCAGATCATATTTAAAAACAAAACCCAACTCTTCTACAGGAAAACAACCTATGATTAGTGACTTCATCATCATTAAAGAAGTAAGTCTAAAGAAAGCTCCGCATTTTTTACTTACTTCTTCCATTAGCTTTTCATTTGGTGATCCTGAGCAAAGACAGACCAGGTAGGTTTGCTTGAAATTGCCTTTTGCACTGATTTCTGGATGGTCAGAGCAGAGTTTTGCCAGAGCAGTAGCTTGTGTTATTTGCTTTGTTTTCATCAGGTGCTTAATACGCATATCCAGCAGTATAGGGCCTTCAAACACTAAAAAGTCATTCACTAGAAAGAAAAAAAATCCAAAATATCACATACACGTTTTACAGCAGGTTACAGAGTTAACATACAACATTTACTCATTCATTTATACAAGTCAGAAAAGGTAAAAAAGATATGAAACAAAGATGAGACAAAGCATGTTTTAGAACTGGACTTGTTTAATGTATGACTCCCTGCTACAGACCTATAGATCTAATTGGAGGTTTTCTTTCTAATTTCTTGGTAGAACAGCTGCACACAAAACAGATTTAGAAAGCATACAGATATTAAAATACTCAGATACCTTTTGATTATAGTTCTACAGAAAGACACATAACACAAAACCACTACTCTTACATCCTTCTTCACACATTTGCGCTATTTGTTTGCTAACAGTTGCCTTTTAAAGACCTTGCCATGAAAGGATAAATGTAGTGTAGAATTATCTGAAGTCCCTTCCATGGGTGTTAAATATTTTGTATTACACATACACAGAATGCAGTCAAACTACTTTAACAGTTTTTCAGCCAAGTAAGTTTCCTACAAGAAGAGGCTTATCTTGTATACATTCGCCTGTGTATAGTTTAAGACTCAAAGACACAGGACTAGTTGTATTTTACTTAACTGTATTTTGCAGATATGCTGCTACCTGAATTACAACTCCACTGTCTACACTAACCCAACTGTAGGTGCTTAAGTGTAAGGCACAAGAATCCTACAAAAAAAGGAAGCACAGGTTAATGCACCTACTCTCTTACACATATATCTCAGGCTTCATCCAGATCTTCACAATCAAAATAGCTTCAACTTTGAAGCACGAAGTTTAGTACTACCCCAAAAATATTTAGTCAGCTAATAAAACTAGACAGAGACATGATCAATTTTGTTTAATCCTTTCAACATCATCCCCTCCCTGTGACACCTGTTTCCACAAGGTAGTTACATACTGCATGAAAAACCTTTTTAGTTTTCGATTATCCACATCTTAGTATCATGGCACGTTCTCTCATTTTTTAAAAACAACAGAATTTTCTACTGCATTTTGTTTCCACTCAGTGAGGGACTGATCTGAGATCAGACTCCACTGACCATTGTCTCAGAGACTGGTCTGAGAAGCTGAGATGGAAATCCACCTATCTTTTGTTTCAGAGATGGGTGGGAGGAGTTAAGACTCTTCCACCCACTGCCTGAGGGATGAGTGGGAAAGAGCTGAGGTAAGACTCTTCCATTCATTACTTTGGGGACTGATGTGAGCTATTACCCCAAGAACTGCTGCAGACACATGTGTGTCAAAGAGCTGGCTGCAGGACCAGGGAAACTGGTCCACCAGGAACATGTAATATGTGACATGAAGAGCAGAGGAACTCCCTCCCTCCCCGAACTTTTTACAAAAGGGGAAAGAAAGGTAATCACCAAGAGATACAGCACCAAGAGGGACATCACCAAGGAGCCATGGCCATGAGGAAATTGAATCATGTTGCCTATTCATCTAATTTATATTTTCTTGACTTTCAAAGTCAAAGATGAAATAATTAAGTCATTTCAACATCTGCAAAATTAACAGCCTCTCTAGTATTGAAGTATTGGTATACTGAACGTGAGGTTTACTGAAAGAAAAAAGACCATCCTATTTTATCTTTGCTTCCTTCCATTCTCGTTAGTTTTTGATTCATGACTTGTCTTTCATTTTCTCTCATGATTTCTCCTTCTAGCTACTTACACAGGATATTACTAAAAGCCCATCTTGCAATCAAAATTAGGTCAACCGTTCTCTTTTTTATCATTTCAGCACACAGAATTTTAGGGCAGAAAATCCTGCCTTTCGGATAAATCAGGCCTGTTAGACCCCAGCATTATCTTTCATGCATTTTCAGATTTATGGTTGAATGATCATTTCAACCAATGACTTTGTTATTTGCTCAGGATCCTTCTGCAATATTACAAATGCTCAGCTACAGGTTACTGATGTGTATTTGACTGAATATTCTTACAAGTTCTTTCTTCCTCTCTCCATGTCGATGAAGATATGACCAGATTTTTATTTATGCAGGAAGAAACTAGAGTGTCCTGACAGACAATCAATAGATAGTAACTATTTCTGTGTGTTAATTAGAGGGCATTTGCCTTTAAAGCAGCAAAATAAATGTTCCTTTAATGTCATTACCAATGCTTTATAAAAAAACCTCATACTCTTGTCAAACCACAAACGACCCAGTGATTAATTATATTCAATAGTTTTAGCTTTGCTCTTCCTCCTACCAGATACCAGTAATCCTTTCTCCCACAGCATTTACTCCCAGCTAGTCTGCCTGGAATAGCAATGGAACTTTTTACCTTATTTCTGTAACAAGATACAGGAAGATCTTAGACTTTGAGCTATACTGGTAACCCAAGACATTTCACTCTGATTTATTATTATAATTACTGCATTTAATATTTTAGAGACTGTGCTCTATCTGCTAGTCCTCAATAATCCCCTTACTTTACTGTTTTCTGCTTCAGTCAGCCTACCTTGCATAATCATCAGAATATTTTTTGTTATCTTCTCAACCAGATACAGGAAGACCTCAAGGTTAAGGCTATATATTAGCTCTTAAGCTTTGATTCTAATCCAAGTGATTATAGTCATTACAGTTAACATTTGAAACCTCATTCAAAACACAAGCTTTAATTATAGTTATTTCGTAACTGAACTGTGTACGTCATTTTAAGACAAAAAAAGATTTAAGACAAAAAAAGGTGCCAAGGTTGCAGGAGCAAATCTACGGTGGGGAAGATCTTAAGAGAGATTTTGGTTTGCTCTTTAAAAAAATGTTTTATAAATACATTCTACAGTGCAGCGCATGCTGATGATCTCTGAACAGTGATGGCTGTATCCTTGAACCTCTTTGCAGTAGGACATACTTCGGAAGTCTGCCCATCACATTTAAACTTGTAAAAAATTCAAGAAATTAATCCTTGGCATCCAGGTTTAAATCTTTAAGGATAATCAGAATCAGAGAAAAAAAGGAGCAGCACCCTGGCTTTTTGTAGGGTTATCCTCAGATCCTTCTCCTCTAGGAAAATTGAGTTGTGACCAAGGCAGTCAGAGAAAAGCAACTGTTTAGTGAATAAATGCCATTCTCATTTCTATTTCCTATTTTCTTGTTTTATGTCAAATAATTTTTATGTACCAGTTCTGAACTTACCCCATCGTAAAATACAGCCTGTGCATGATCTTCCTTCACACAGCTTATGAAGAAAACGGCAAGAGATCTCCAGGTATGATTACATTTTATGCAAAACACCAACATTAAACTCTTTGTATATTCCTAGGAACACACTGTTTTCAGTAGGTTTCTAGGAATATACAGCATTCAGACAATGCCAGAAGTGTATTTTCTTATATAGGTCATACATTATCATAGAAACTATGTTCTACAAAACTTCCATGTATCATCATAATATTCCAATGTATTAGTGAAATATTCAGGCATATTTTATTCCAATAATAATTTTAAATTTTACCTTTATCTGGATCCAGCTGTTCCTCGGAAAGAATACCACACAGCACTGGGTTCTTCCACACTCCCTTCTCTTGGGTAAGAGTAGTTAAAATGTGCAGTTCCTGGCTGCCATTTTCCATCAAGCTTTCGTGAGCAAGCTGAAGAATGTATTTTACAAAATGAAGTATTGTTAAAAAAAGATACTTTTGTATCTTGTGCCTTTTATACTTCTTTATACCTTATGCCAAATAAAAAACACACCACCCTCACTGGATAAACAATTAAACATGTAACAAAAAAACTTAACATCCAGCCTACACAGGTTTTGTTTCTGCCTGTCTCCTAAGATTTAGGCTGAAAACCCACAATGACTGAGTGTCCCAAACTTGCCTTGGGATTCATTAACAGGACTATTTCTTAAATTTCTGAAACTAAATTTTGAATAGGCCTCCCTTTTTAAAAAGGGATGAGTAACTTCTTTGGTTCACAGACTGGTCTGGCGTCAGCTGCCTAAACTCTAATTATTTGCAGACTCTTCAGCAGCTCAATTTTTATTCACTGGAGCACTGAAAGAAACATTTTTTGTAAAGGTGAAAGATTTAAGCTGTTTCTACTGCCTTTAGATACCAGAATAAATTCTGGAAGCTGATGTCTGCTCTGGAGCACACCAAATACCTGCAAAAGTCTGTGGCTTAAGTACCGATGCACAACTAACACTGATCCTTAAAAAAAACCCAGAAAGGGCTCACCTCTTTCTCTCTGCAGCTGCTACATGAACTATGACAGACAAATGATATGTACAGTAATTGCTGTCATTCAGAGGATTTCCAGTTAAAGGTCTTCATGTTTATCAGCCACTAGGACACAAGTCTTCATACATGCTACATACTTAATATCCCCAGGTTTCCAAACCACTCTTAAAAGGTATTAAGTCTTCATTTCATGAATCAAACTCACCTGCACAAAAGCCTGAAATTCTTCCCATTTATTGTCAGGAAAATCAATAGGCAGACACAGTAGAAGTTCAATACAACTTCTGGAATTCAAATGGGAATATTATTTGAGACAAATTTCACTTTCAAAAAGCAATTCTTTATTCTAGTATCCAAACAGTTATTTGTTTGAAATGCCCAAATCACAACCAGTTTGATTTATTTGCATATACCAAGAAAACAAGGTCATGGAGACTCTTGCAGAAACTGCAAAGATCAAACTCTTTAAAAAAAAAAGCCCAAACCAAACCCAGAAATGTTTATAATTGCAGTCCTAGCCTGTAACATCCTGGGTAAATTGATGCACTTTAGACTGCATGCTGACTAATAGCATCAAAGTGCTTCACACCAGAGATATTGGCTTGGCCTAGATGAGCAGTCCTCAAGACTGCCCCGTTTCTAACAACCAAAGATATTCTCTCTCACATACAACATCTACCATAAGGAAAGAAAATACTTCCCAATCTATTTAGAATTTCTATAGGTTGTGAACTGGATTGAGAAAGCATTTAAGCAGTGAAAATTTTGCACCATATAGGTTGTTTTTACTAACCAAAAAACATACTCACAGTGCTAAACGTTCGAGCACAAAGGCTACATTTTCACACTCAGAGGTAAGATAAGGTCGTGCTTTAACATAACTTCGGATAGCCACTGTATACACCTCCAGCAGGGGAAGAGGGTCTTCTAATGTTTTCCACTTTTGTGCATACTCCAGCAAAGTCTGTTTAGGAAAAGGGGAAAAACAAACCAAAACAAAACACAGGCACAAATGTAAGTTTTTGGTTTTATACTCCTCACCAGTAGACTACCTATCTCCTTAATATGAATTACTTACTTTCAAAGCATGACTGTTTTCCTTAAAATATATTGTTTTATTAACTACTGGAACTTAAGACTCCACAAACCATCAGCCTCTGATCGTATCAAAATGTTATGACTGTCACTGTACATGTATCTCCATAGAATTCATTTCACATTCATATTTTCCAAATACAGAAGCCTGAAGAGCACATCTGGGAACATGCATACTAACTTTTTTCAGAAGTTTGTAATGGAGTGACAGCTCATTTTTTAGACATTCTGCCCTACAGTTCAGCTTCTAAAGCAAGTAGATTTGAAAGTATTAGCCTTTAATTTCTCTGCTTTGAGGACTAGTTCTACATTTCTTTCCTCTTGCTGCCTTGCCAATACAAATATCTTCAGGATATTGATTATACATGGTCCTGAAAGGAATATTTTAAAGACACCATTTATACACCAAAACCTCATTAGTCAAAAAGCTGATGGAATAACTACCATCATGAAATGAAATACAAGAAACATGATGACTTGATCTGTACTCTTGATCAAGCTTAAGTATACAACTGTGACATTGATGATGTCTTTTGACTTTATAATAGGGGACTTAACTTTTTTTTTCCCCCTGGGAAACATAGCTAATATGCCGATTCTTGGCCTGGAGCTGGACATTCATCTCATTCAAATTAAGTACATTTTTGAGGGCTGTGTTTTCCAGAGTAAACCTCTGTGAGCCTGAAGCATAATCTCACTGGCTGCTACAACCATTAAAGAACTGAGCATATGATGAAAATAGCATTTCTTAAATTCCTGGAAAGCTGGTAAACAGTCTGCTTTCAAGGTGCAATTTACAATCACTTACAAACTAAGTTGGACTTGTGGTCTTGACTCTTGTGTACAGCCAGGCACTATGCCTGTGCCATTACAGAATCAAAAGAAAAATCAATCACAAAACTGAACTGGCAAAATAAAAGCAAACCTGTAAATAAGTAAACAAACAGATCTCTCCTTCCAAAGAGTGGCATTAGTACTGGTTTGCAATGCTGAAGTCATCCCTGCCCTAAGAACCCATTGTAAATTTCTAATTTTGATTAGATGACTAGGATGATAGTAGGCACTACCAATGAACAAAAGAAGATGCACTGGGCAGTCATGTCCTCAAAGCCCCAGTGTCTAAAAAGGAGTTGGTTCAAGAAGCATTTACAGACCACCAAAACTTGATTAAGTGAATGCAGCAACATTTCCTGTGATGCTTCTCTTCTATACCATGAGGAAAATGGACTGAAGGGTTGAGAATAGCTTTGAAACATGTTCTCTTTTTAATTAAGTGGTTGGGATACTAAAAATATATTAGATATCTCTCATAAGAAAACCTCTTGACCCCAGTGCATCAGCATGAGATGATCTCTTCGCTGTGGGACTTCACAAAGTTACATCCTAAAGGGATACCAAAACAACCTTTGCAGGTGTTGAAATTGTTGAAATACCATTAGTCAGCCTCAATGATACAGAGGTGAAGATCACTTTTTTGCATGTGTGCGATCTCCTTGTTGTTCAGCACTTAACCAGAAGATGGAGAACAAACCTTTCATGACAAAAAAAAAAAGAGGAGTCTTTTGATAACTGCTACAACTTAAGGAAAAACTCAAAAAAGTTGCTAGGTTAAGGTTCCCATGAAAGACATTTTAATCAAGAGGGCTAGAGGCAGCTAAGGAGTAGCTGGGATGCAACCAGCATTTATGTCCACACTGTATGAGGACAGACTACCCAACTAAGATGCTGATCAAATAGAATATTCAAGTAAAAACTTGAACAGTTCTTGAACTAGTTCTGTATGTTAAAAGAAAAAACCCTTACTAAACAATGTCTAATTTAAGCCAAGCCTACCGCAGATTGTCCAAGACTTTATTATCTAAGACATCTGAAACTAACACTGTGACAGATGATTTTTAAAGCATTTTAGAGAGTAAACTACATGCTTATATACAGTATGAATGCCACTATATCTGCTGCCCAATTTAAAGATCACAGAGAAAAGGCAGGGGGAAGGACAGGGAGAAAAAGATAAGTATCTATTCCTTTCTCTGTGATATGGCAACCCTCTGATCAAAGCATTTCTCCCTACCACCATAATCCTAATCCACCTTTATTGCCCTTTCACCTTTGCCTCCAACAAAGAACCTCAAACATAAATTACCTGTTTCCAATTTGTTGGTTTGGGTTTTTTTTTTTTTTTTTAGTTGGGATGCTCTACAGGCAAGCTGATTCTCACACTAGAACAAAACCTTCATAGGAAAGCATGGATATTTCAAACCTGTCCACTGCAAGCATCAGACAGAACAGCACCATCTGAAATACTGCTGCCCTCACAGGTGTGCCAAAATTACAGAACCAGGTTATATTGATGTACGTCAACAAAATCAATTACTGTTTATTTAGAACTGTGCACTGAGAGGTCATTTTATATCAAGTCAACATAGCATTTTATTTCTAATTCATTGCCAAAGCAGTGTAATTAGCCAAATTAAAAATGGTATTAGTTAACTGATTCGGTCTCTCTTTACCGAGGCTTAGCACTGTTGACGTGATCTTGTAGCCAGGCAAGTGCTGCAAGAGTATTAACTCTCACATACTTGTTATTATAACACAACACAATCCAGAATCAAGCAGCAGAACTTCAGCAGGCACAGAACATGAGACTGCATTTACAAGGGATGACATAATCAAATATGATAATTTTTGCTAATGTACAAGTACTATTTAAATAATGGTTATGATCAAAGAACATCAATCCCAATTTGTACTCCATTTTAGTTTTCAAAACCTTTCGAGATTAGGTTCCTGATGTGCTATTTTTACTTTTAATGTGCCTTCTGAATTGTTTCACAATGAAGTTGTTAAGCAAAGTATAGCTTTAGAAAAGCCAAGACCTTTGGCTGAAGTCAGCTGATGTTGCTTTAATTCTTAGAGATATTGACTTGTGCCCAGAAGAGAGGACTGAAGCCAGACTCTTAATTCCATCACTTACTACAAGCTTGTATTTAAGTAATAGTTTTCATTCTTGATTTCTGCACACATGGTGCAAAGCTATCCAATTTTTTTTTCCCATTACTACTCCTCTTCTCCACTGACAGGCTGCAGTTCCAATCTTTTTCACTGCTTTTTCCTTTTCCTTCAAACAGAAAACTGCAGCTGCTTTTACACTTTACACCCACACCCTAACACCATCAGCTTCTCTATCCAGTTGAAAGTAAAGTCAAGATTAGTAAGTACTGGATTAGTGAGTCCAAGAAAAACTCATGAAGTCAAAACAGACTTCAGTGCTTTCTCCTGAATAGGTTAGCAACCCTGAGCAGAACTTGGGGAGTTCCAGCCATCACAGTGATGGAGTTCATGAAGTCTGAATGGGTATCCAAAAGCAAGGTTCAACTGCCAAGCCAGTTTCAACTAAAACATTATGCAAATTTCAGGTCTGTAGAATTGGGACATTTAAGTTTGATCATCTTCAGTATTATGGATTCGTAATCAGAAACTACTTTCTATCTCAGCTATTCTCCTCATAAGAGCCATCCTCCAATGAATAAAGTAAAAATGAAGTTCAGACTGTGTCTTTTGTGATTCTGAACATTTAACCTTTTCTTGTCCTCATCTTCTTGTGCTCATTCTGTTACAGTGTGTTACTATGAGCTCCTGAGACATGCAGAAATCACAAGACTGATGAACTCCTTACTCATAATTTACTCATTATTTAATACCTGATCACTGAATGTACTTTACAGATTCATCAAAACAGTATTCAGTGTATTAGATACATAAATGTCAAACAGGATTTATCTATTCACTAGAATCAATTCTCTCCATTTTGAGTAACAGAAAACAAAAGTCTTACCAAATTTTGTTCTTTACGATATACAGGAGACTGAGAAAGCAACACTGTATTTGCTATCAGCTCAAATAAAACTCTAGATTCAACCCAAATTATAGTAGCTACAAAATAAAGACTTGTCTTTATCCTAAAGAAATCCTAAAGAATTTTACTCCAGGGAGTCAAGTTTTTCAATGCAGCAAATGCATCTATCCATCAGCTAGGAGAGAATGAACACTACGAGTCAGTATCTGAGGCCGGATGGAGCTTTGGCAGAAGTTGCCCATGTTACAGGAGTCCCTTTACGGACAAAGAAGTCTCTGACTAGCTCAGAATAATTAACAAAATAATCAAATGAGAACTACATTAGTTAGCACAGGATTTTGCTGATTCTCTGCTTAAAGATTCACTTACCTTAGCTTCACACTGGGAATCATGAAGCCAGAAATATTATACACCAAAAGACTGTACAACAGTTACAGAAGAGAAGATAGATAAGAAATCTGTTCTAACTATTTCTAACCAAAACCTACAGACACATGTTTTTGCAAATTTAATCCCATTTCCTATTGGATCAGGCTTATTTTCAGAGAATCATTTTATAAACATCCATTGCCTTTTTGATGTTACATACACCTTCTTTCTGAATGTCTGTTCTGCCAAGTACTAGGTGTTATTAGATTAACTCTTCCCAAATGAAAGCACTGCAGTTCAGCCTTAGAGCTGAAAAATCCCGGAAATAATGTGCCTTTAATGCACATTTGGAAAGATGAATAGAAAAAAAAAAAATTCCACACCTCAAAAAACCCCTGCACACTTCTTAAAACACAAAGCATTAAGCTAATAACATATGCAAAAGCACAGGCCTAATAAAAAAGGGGATAGTATTTCAAAAGAGAGTTTAAAGTCACAGTTTACCTGCTATTGAAATTTAAATTTGCAAGTTATTGTACATCATCATTTTAGGGAAGCTGATGGCATAAAATGTAATGCTAGTTTCTCTCAGGGAAACCAAAGAATTATACACGCTGTACTTTAACTGCTCAAGGATTGATAGTGAGGCCTTTAAAAAGAACCATGCTAACAGATACCTGGAATACTATTTCTTGAAGACAGTCTCTGTATATACATGAATTTGAGTTAATTTCTTTGGCTGAAGAAAGAATATGTTATGCCTTCTATCAGCTCCAACTTGATCCCTAATTGAGGGAAGTTTTATGTAGAAACCACCTACAATATATAGTATGCCTGCATAAAGCCGAGTAAAAAAATATTATGACATTTAAATGGCAGAGTAAATGGTAAAGGCCAGATGAAATTCCCTGATGCTCAGTCACAATGGAAGCAAAGATGCCCCAGAAGAGCTTTTTAGCTTCCTTTTTCTTTTTTTGCTGCCTTCCCTCAAGATCTGTGGTTTCTGAGATATTCATTCTCTAACCACCACCAAAAAGAAATATTGAGATATAGAGGAAAAAACTGAATATTCAAATAGATACATAATTTCCTTATCAAGTAACTGAGGCACACAATGTGGATATTTTAATAAAATGAGATGCCTTACTGAGCATTATAGCAGCCTTCCAGCATCTGAAGGGGGCCTAGAGGGATGCTGGGGAGGGACTCTTCATTAGGGACTGTAGTGACAGGACAAGGGGTAATGGGTTCAAACTTACACAGGGGAGGCTTAGATTGGATATAATGAAGAAATTCTTTCCTGTTAGGGTGGTGAGGCACTGGAATGGGTTGCCCAAGGAAGTTGTGAATGCTCCATCCCTGGCGGTGTTCAAGGCCAGGTTGGACAAAGCCTTTCATGGCATCATTTAGTGTGGGGTGTCCCTGCTTATGGCAGGGGGGTTGGAACATGATTCTATATGTATATATTCCTTGTACAGTCCTGCACAATAAGGAAGGCACTTTCCATAGTCAGCGTTTCATGGTTTTTAAACAGTGACTGTTCAATAACCATATTCTTGAAAGCAGCCTAGACGTCATCGATACACATTATTCAAAAGTGGGGAATAAAGTCTGGATCTGTGGGAAAAAGTAAAGGCAAGAACATATGTGGCAGTACAGAAAGTATCTAAAACATTTAGATACTGAGTTACTTATGCATAGAGCTGTGCAGCTATTGTTTACAGCCAGCTACAATGGGTGAATTGAAATCTACAGCAGTCTTCAGATTTTTTTTTAATGGCTGAAGGACTATGGAAAGCAGAAGGGCTCTCTCTCACTCTGTTAATTGGCAATAATCACCAAGGATATTACGGAGGAAAACTAACTGCAACCACACTTCATAGCCTGGAAGCACTACCTTCTGGATAAAAGTGTTTCTCAGAGAAATGGTAGTTTGTTGATAGGAGAGGTTTTCCTAACTTCAGTAAAAGCATCATCTGTAACCCAGCAAAAACTGTGCATCAGGGCCCATCAAGGTAACTATGAAACTAAAGATCTATTTGCCAAAGTGCAAGCTGTTTTCTTTCCCACAGTAAATAAGTGGAATGCTTGATTTTAGTATTATATGCAGCATCTTATACAAAAAAGTGAGTTTTGTCAAAATTCTAATGTTTTATTAATTTTAATTCCTCCATCTACATTGTACCATCTTTTTACCTACTTTAATTTCTTATGCTTTGGAGAACTATCACTCTTCTCTAGACCCTTTGTACTAGGAAAGAAAAATGGTATGTTTCACAGGAAAAGTACTTAAATCCTAAATCTTATGTAAGCTGTCACCTTCTTTCCAAATTCCTGCAGGCACGTACTTCTAAAATACTATAAGGATGTAGTAACAAAGCAAAAAGCAAAGGGAAAAAAATTCAAATCAAGGACTGTAAAAACTCTGTTCACAAAAGTGAAAACTAGAGAAAGACTGAAAATAGCCTTGAAAATCTAAGGAGCTTCCAACAGAAAAAGGGTGTGCTACTTTCCACATCTACATGGGATAGGACAAATCTCCATAGCCTTAAATTGCAGCAAAAGATTAGAGATCAAGTTAGACTGCAATGGGTGCGGAGGAAGATCTGAAGGCAAAGATAACTGAAAGGTTATTATCCAGGGATGGTTTTTAATGTTTTTTACTGGAAATTTTTGACAAGTTAAACAAGCATTTGTAGCTATGGCTTACCAATGATTAATCCTAATAATTATTAGGTTAGGCATCATGGTCTGGCTGACTCACTTTGATACAGGAAAATTAAAAGCTTACAGTACAGAGCTCAGAAGTTCTAATGTAGACCAGCTCTGATGTGGCATGGCACTGAAGCTCAATGCCATTACTGAGGACAAGGACTAAACCAATTTTGCTCATTTGGTTAGACTTACCTGACGCAGTGAGGGCATTTTGCTAAACATATACACATTATATCCAGACATGCACGCATACAATTTTACTTGAAACAATTTCCCTGACTCCCCATAGTTTAACTTAAGAAAAAAAAAAAAAAAAAAAAAAAAATCAAGGGGTGTCTTTTTTCTCTCCCCCATCCCCAGTCAATAAGGTAATGACTGTTTGACACAGAAGGTCTTACAATGATGAAGGAACACAGAACTGCCTGAGGCACCTCAAAGTTTGCATGAGATGACAGAGTGATGACAGTTGTTTTTCTCCATGCATTTGGGAATCTCTGTGGTGTACTGCATTTTAGCAGATTCCTTGTGATTTCTGGCAGCTGTACATCTCTCCCTGAACTGCAGATCATCTGGAGGTCACACGTGGGAATGCAAAATGGAAAACTATTAGAAGTTATGATGGAAATCTTACACTTGTGGTAATGTATGCAGAAAAAACCTAGCAACTGTGAAACCAGAAGAAGCAAAATGTGGTAGAGACAAATGTGCAAACACAAAAATATAAAAACAGACGCTTTTAAGGGTTGGCTCAGTGTAGAAATCACTCACTGGACTCAAAAGAGAACACTTTTTACTTAAAAAGTAGAAGTTCCAGAATTTGTGTGCACTCAGAAGAAGAGACGGAGACCTGGTTACACCAGAATTTATTGAACTGAAAGCTAAAAAAAAAAGCAACCTTATCAAAGCTCACATTCCAGCACTCTGGGACTGTATTACATATTTGCAGCTGTTGAGCCAAACAAAATTAAGGGTGGATGTCTGCACACTCAATTAAGAGTTTGATAAATGTTCTTTGGAGCAAGAGACTGTGTGTGATATCAGGAAAAAGAGTCAATGTCTTCCTTATAAACACCAAAATAGTTCAAATTGAGATTTTTCAAAACCAGATAAGGGACTTGGCTGTACAATTTGCACTTAATTTAATGAGCATAGAGTACTTAAATCCTTTATTCACCTTTGAACCTAAGGATCTTTCAGTGCTCTGCTGCATATTCTTTAGCTTCCTCCAGCATGAAAATATGCTTATTTCTTGAACATTATGCTATGCACTTCATTAAAAATAAATTTAATTAAAAAGTTGATTTATGGCAACAAGCTGGGTGGTTGCTGGGCTCCAGAGTCACTACCTGGCAAAATACAGACACAAGACTTCCCAAGTTCTCTGTAGTTATTTTATACCTAGAAACTAAACATAAAAAAGGTTAAAAAAAAAAAAAAAAAAAAAAAAAAAAAAAAAAAAAATA
>NDXB01000056.1:210532-237416 GCA_002631895.1 Agapornis roseicollis
AAAAAAAAAAAAAAAAAAAGGCAAGTGAAATCATACTGAGATAAACACTAAAATACTTTTTCAGCAATGTGCTTCCAGGCTTAGGATATAAACAAGAGTCTAAGGTTTGTATATATGACTAACCAAATTATTATTTCATGCATATATATGCAAAGACTTTATTCTAGAAACCATGGCAGGTGCTTTTAACCTGCTACTTAAAAAAGATTTCTTTTACAATGGCTTTTACAATTACATGGATTTTCTATAACCTCTGTCATGCAATGCAAGCTAAACACACTATCTGGACCATAAATATCTTATTGTTTTAGGCCCAATAAAGGACTAAAACTGCAGAAGAGGTGGAGTAAGTATTTTGGCAGCACCAGCACAGATGAACTGATTTCTTTAAAAAAATCTGTTGAACTAGTATAAAACCTCATCCATCCAACATCACCTCTATTTAATACATAAACCAAGGTCTCAACAGATGCTTCACCATTTGAAATCAGAATCTTTCAATATCAGTCTTCAGCCTGCAAAAACAGATACAGCCTTCTTACAAATCTTGGTCTAGACGAGACAATAACATTTCAAAACAGCACAGATTTTTTATGTAAGTCAGTTTCTACGCAACTGTTTCCTTCAATGAAACTTGTTTTTAAAAGGTTTATGCTTAAGAAAATTAGTGAACTTGGGCCTTGCAACTGACTTTTGCAACAGCCATTAAACTAAAAAAATTAATTTTTGTTAAACTTCAAATCAGCCAACTACTGAAGTGCACAGTAAGCACATGCACCCATGATTTCAGTGATAAATCTGCTTTACACCAGTAATCTACTCTGTACATGATAGTGTGTTTATTCCCACCTTCCCAACTGCTTCAGTTCAACGAACAGCTCATTCATAAGCTAGAGTTAAGCCGGAGCCAGGAAAGTCATATTTCCACCCCCCAGTGTATGAATTTAAGACAGCAGGCACAAAGATTAAATAGACTGAGAACACAGTGATCTGAACCAACATAACCCAACCTTATTTCTGTGCATCTACATAGACATTCTACCCAAATAAAGCATGATAAATTTTGACCGAAGAGAAATCCAGCTCCTGTATATATGAAATGAGAAAGGAATATGCTTAAAATATTTAGCAGTCAGTCTCCCTAGTTAGCAAAAGGCAGACCCCAGTTAAATCCAGAAGTGACAGACATGTAAATTAGCATGGTACAATGGCTACCACCAAGAATCAACTCTTTGAGGAAAGAGATACAAAATCACAAATCAAACACAATTCAAACCATGTGAATTCACTCTTACCCCTTCCACCTTTTAACAATTTGCCTACATTCCATAAACGGATGACAGAGATGTGTAAACAAAATCATTGCTTTTATCAGACAGACCGCAGAAGTAGCTGTTTCTGTGATTTTCTGTGGCCAAAAATAATTAAGGACTTGTTTTATACATAGCTGAGAAAGGTCACCTAAGGGAAACTGGGGCAATGTATAGACACATACATGACTAAAATGGATCAGTTGGTTTGAACTGTAGAGCTAGCACCGCAAAGTTTGTTTAGAAGGGGATGCTCAGCAGGGTCACCAGTTCAGTAGACACACCTGCCAGCATCCCTGCTTTAGGAACAGTACCAGCCCTCGGGAAGCAGGCCTTTTCCCGAGGCAGGCGCAGCTAGAGTAATTACACACAATGGTGCTTCCAACGGTGCCAGCCCAGGAGTCCTCCCTCTCCTGAGGTGTGACTGCGCTCCCTTGACAGGGCGAGAAAACGACGAGCAGCATCGCAGACCTACAGACCTGCCCACCACCACCAGAGACTTAATGTAGCCAACCACCACTTCACCGCCCCCTCTTTCCCAGGATGGCAACAACTCCGCTCTCCCTCCAGGGTACGAGATGGGGAAGGGAGAGGGGAAAGGCCGGGGGGCACAGTGCGGGAGCCCCGTGCAAACGGGACCCGGGACGCACTTTCAGCTCCTCCGCGAGCCCTCGGCGGGGAAGCGGAGCCTCCATCTCCCGGACTGCCGACTCCCTCCTTCTCCCTTCGCCTCCAGGGGAGGAGGGGTGCCGAAGGGAAGGGGACAGGGAGGGGGGGCCCTCGGTCCGCCACCGCCAGGAACAAAGGGCCCTTCGATAAGCCGAGACGCAGAGCACAACAAAGGGGCCTAGAGACCGCGAGAACCGGGGCGGCCGCCGGCGATGGACGGGGGGGGGAGAGGCGGGGGAAGGGGATTACAGGCCGGGCCGGAGCGGCCCCAACGCAGGGGGGCGGGCCGTTTCATCTCAACCCACAATGAACGGCGGCAGCGTCAACCACCCCGCGGAGCCCGGCCCGGCCCGGGGCACTAACTCCCTGCGCAGTCCCCCACCTTCCCCTCAACCCGCCCGGGCCAACAGCCGCACCGGGCCGTTGGCTGCTGCTTCCCCCGGGGCGCCCCAGCGAGGGCGGCGCTGCTCCCGCCCGGCCCCCCGCACTCCCTGTCACCCGTGCACACACACAGCACATACACACACCCCGCGGGGGAGGGGAGACCGCGGGCGGGCCCACGGCAGGGAAGGGAAGAGGCGGCCTGACCTGACAGAGCTGCGCGCAGTACTCGGTAGCCGCCTGCACCGCGGGCTCGGAGCTCTCCCGCAGCCCCGTCTCTAGCTCCACCAGCCGCTCCCGCAGGCGCTGCATCTCCAGGAGGTCGCCACCTAGACTGCCGCTCTCCTCCTCGGCTTCCTCGTCCGCCATCTTCGCACCCCGCTCTGTCGCGTACGCAGCCCCCCCTACTGCCTCGGCGTCTCAACCCCCACCACTCCGTTTCCAGGTCACGTGATTACACAATGCCACGTTCCAGGGTGGGGTCACGTGCCTGGAGACGACGCGGGGGGGGGTCGAGGGGGGGGCGCTCGCGCGTTCCCCGCGGCGTAGAACAGGGCAGGGGGGCGGGGCGAGAACGCGAAAGGGGGCGCGCCTCCGCACGTCACGTGACCGAGAGCGCCACGCGCCAGCCGCCACGTGACGGCCCTACCCACCCTCCCGCCGACGGGTTTTGGCGGCAAACAGCAGGAAATGGCGGCGACGTCGGTGTGTGCTTGTCGGCGGTGCCTGGCAGGAAGGGGCGGCCATCGCTGCTGCCTCTCCTGCTGTGTGGGCACGGGTAGCGCCAGAGCTGCTTCCCTTGCACCAGCTGCCACAATGTGGTACAAGGCTGCACTGGGAGATGCAGCAGCCTGACCGTGCTGCTTTCTCCATGCTCCTGCCTGAAGAGGCTACATGGCGCTGAGTCAGCTGTGGTTCAACACTGCTGGAGTTGTGTTGCGTGGTGTTCGCTTTCTTCCTCTGCAGGAGGTTACAGAGTGTGTTAGCCTTGAGGATGCCACTGAGTTGTCTTCATACCTGCATCAACCTGCTTTTATTATAACGGGAAGTAGGAAGTGTGATTTTTCTCTTCAAGCGAAGCAGTTGAGGTCTGGAGGCTCTGAAGGGCTTTGTTGCCCACACCATCCTGCTGTTGTGCCAAGAACTCTCTCAGGCACTACTGATGTCCTCAGAACAGTGGAGAGCTCCAGTGATGGGCGTTAACTTCTGCTACATCTGCCAGAGAAGCCAAGGAAACTCACCTGTCACAGTGGTTGGCCTCAGGCATTGACTCTGATGAGGAGGAAAACATGGACCTGATGGGCACTGAATTGGCACGGATACGTGTTTTGTAGTTTTCTGTGCGGTATAGGTTGACACAGTTTGATTACTTCACACTTTGTGTTGCCGGTGTTCACTGTGGAGCAGAGGAAGAAATGCGTTACTGCTGCAAGAGTGTTGTCTGCCAGGATTGACTTGTTTCTCTTAGCCAGCAGTGATAGAATGTGTGCTGTGTTGAGTGGGGCATTTCACATTATCAAAAAAAATGAGGAATACTACTGTATTGTATTGCACTATCTTCAACTGGCTGTACAGTTTTATGGCTGTAAGAGACTGTAGCTGGAGACTCCTAAGTATGGCAGCCAGTCTTGCTTGGACCAGATCTAATACAGCATCCTACACCAGCTAACTTTTATAGCCATTGGACTGATTTGATAATTACGTACTCTTTGTCACAAAGGAAGAATGGGGCTGCCTACTTCTTGTGTATAGTTGAAAGCTGGGCCGTGTGATGGAATGAACAATGAATGTGATCTGGAAAGAAAAGAGGTTTCTCTGAGATTGCAGAAATGTTATTCTATAGCTGTAGACTTTCACAGTGATAGTATTAAATATGCAACATTTTGGAGATGGACCTGGGGGTCTGGTCCAAATATGGTCACATTTTGGGTCATAGCAGTAAACCCAAAGTGGTGTGTTTCTAGTTTCCCATGCAAGTAACCAAGTGAATATTTTTTTTGCTGTTGTAAGCCTGAAACCTAAGTTCCTGATATTTGTTGTATGTGATTCCCATTCTGTTCTAAGCAGCATAAGATAAAACTTTCAGCTTTCCCATTTAAGGCTTAGTGTAGTACCAGAAAAATGTCTGGTCTGTATGTATTTCTCACCACTGCTTGTAGCGGGAGTGCTAATAAGTGATGCAAATATTAGAAACAACTGCGTGAAGACCCATTTATACTTTCTCAATCACTTAATTTATCTACAAGAGCTCAAACAGTTTCTCCTATGGATAACTCTTTCAGTCCTATGTTATGCTATGTGTAATTATTTTCACTTCAGGGTAAACCATAAAAGCCAAATTCATATTCATAGTCTGTCCTTGTTTTAGCTTGCTGTCTTGTTTCCTCCTTGCCCAGAGGGTTTTGTGAATTGAACCCAGGCCAGAAAGCAAGGAGAGACATGAAACATGAATTTCTTGCTCATGCAAAAGGTTAGCACTTGGAGATGGTAGGGTAAGGGTCATTTGTTTTATTTTCATCAGGGTCAAGCAGAAAGGGCCCTGCCTTTCAGCTGTCCTATACTGAAAAGGACTTGCACTTAGGCCTCCAGGGCCTTTGGTCAAGGGAGAATCATGGTTCGCAGGCAGATAATTGCTAAGCTTGCACCTGAGAGACAAGGAATGAATTAGCAAGTAGAAAGAATAACCACAAACAGCAGTGAATAAGAGTATTACACACTGTGGTACATAGAGCTCATGGAAGTAAAAAAACCTGGTGCCTGGTGATGACAGGAGAGAAAGAAATTGTGCAGAGAAGACAGTCTGTTCAGGTACCTCTTTTCTCCATGGACTTGTGAGGCAGGCTATGAGTGAAAAAATGAATGTAAGAGAGGGGAGGCTTACTACTGCAGGGGAAATAAAGTCAAGGAAGGCATTTGCTGTGCTGGAAAATGCAGAGAAGAAAGAAGAAGATGAGGAAGATACACATGTGGGGAAGGGTAATGAATCTGGGGAGGTGAGGGAGCAGGGGGAGGAAAAGATGACAACAAACCAACTGAAACAGTGTAAGGAATAAAGGGGTAGAGACAGTGAGAAAGAACAAAAAAACTGATGGCAGACTGGAAGGGGAAAGACACAAGTTTTGCACCACTACAAAGGTGGAATTTCCTGTTAAAAGGAATTGACAGGCTTGTTACTAGGGTGTGCTAGAAATAAAGATTTAAGATAAAGGCTTGTGGCAATAAAGGTTCCTCATCATCAGAAATTCCTTTGGGGTTTAGATACACTCTTCCCCACTCTTACTCTTGTCACTTCCTTGACTGACTCAGTATTTCCACAGTGTGGTATTTTCCTAGCTCCACATTTCAATTCTCATGTTTCAAATGAACCTGTCATTAGGAGGAGGCATATCTTACGGCTCTTCAGATACTCTGGTTGTATGTTTTGGGATGCTGGGTCTGGCTGTAAATGTGTAAGAGAAAAAGGAGGCTTCGTGATCTAAGATCCCCTGTATGTGGGTTATTTACCTAACAGTTGTTTGAAATCTCTTTAAAAAAAAACCAAAAAACAGAAAACAAAACAATTTATGTGATGTCCCACTACTGGTTTTAAGATGCTGGAAGAGAAAAATCCTAGTGAATAGCAAGAGGAGTATCAGAGGTTAGGATGACAGACAGCAAGGAGAAGGAGTTGGAATAGTGATGAAAGTGTTGCTTAGACTGTGTGTAGCTAGTAGTTGGGAGAAGGACTGTAAACTCTTCCAGGGAGAATGTCGTGTTAGCAAGAAGCACTGATGTTTGTCTATTGTTGGAGCCCTGGCAGCAAAGCTAGATCTTTTAGGCATAGAATCAAAGAAGAATAGTATAGGTTGGAAGGGACCTTCAAAGGTCATCTAGTCCAACCCCCAACATAACGGAAGATAGGACAGAACAGAAACTGAGGCAGGAGCACACCAATATTAAAACACCCATGGCGTTTGGGAGGCAAAGGAGATTGATACAGGATTAGAATTTGCAGTGTGATAGATATTAAAGAAACAAAAGAGAGGAAAGATGAAGTAGAACTTGTTTGAGTCAGTGTTGGGGAAATGCAGCAAAGAGCTTCTGTTTGAGAGCATGAAGTTGTGTTGGAGATGTCCAGCATTAAAAGTTCAAAGTCTGGAGAGAAATAGTTTTTGTAAGGTATTAGGAAAATATTGGAGCAAAAGTTGCTAACCGTGGTTCTTAATTTCAAGGGTGAAATTCTGACAAATTAAAGGAATGAGTTGCTGAGAACAGCTGCATCTAGGTGGTCAAGGACTTGCATGTGGAGAAGGCTTGGCATCTGTGAAGTCTCTCTGAAACAAAAGTATCTGAAACAAGAGGGACAGTCAGTCCCAGCTGGATAAATAGCCACTTCAAAAGGGTTATTGGGAACAATCAAAAGCTTGAAGGGAATGGAACAAAATGATTGCTTGAAAAATATTAAGAAGGGTAAGGATAAAGTGAGAATTGCCAGAAGCCCAGCTGAGTTTCCTCACAAAGGAAATTAAAGCAGTGGCTAATGAGAAAGAAGCTATGAAAACAAATGTTTCCACATTTGAGATGAAAGGAAAAAATGGATCACATACCCATCTGAAACATCAGAAGACCTTTATTCAGCCAGAAATTTCCATTAATGATGTAGGTACAAAAATATGAGCTGTAATAATGAAATGTGCTGATGACACAAAATAGTAAGACACTTTCAATATGAGAAGGATCAAGACTAGGTGACCTCGAGAACCTAAATAATAGAATGAATCAATTTTAATAACACAACACGCAAGGAGACCGATAGCAGTACTTTCTGCTAGGGGGGAACCTCATTAGTTGAAAGTGACAGTGGATAGAAAGTGCTTATTGTGTTGGTTGATGATGGCCAAGTCACAGATATGATCCAGCTACAAAAAAAGTTACTAAAATAACACAACGTGCCAGGTCAGCTATTTGCATTTGATACTGCAGATAAAAATATTGCACGCATCTCGTCTGAAACAATTTCTGCGATTCTGGTCACTGTTATTCAGGAAAGGTGAGCTCGCACTGCAGGAGGTACAGGGGAAGACTCAAAGGCTGATCAGTAAAATGGAGATGCTGTTTTATGAGAGGAGAATAAAGATGTAGCTTAGTGAAACAAGAGGTGAAAAGAAGTATAATTTTAGCTTAGAAATACTAAAAGTAAGCATCAGTTAGGACAAAAGCTTTTCAAGCTAAAGGATGGTGCCATGTGAAGAACACCTGGTGTTAACTGCTGAGTATGTTGACACAGGCTTAGCTATCATGATAGTCAATAAACAGTGCTATTTCTAAAGCACTTGTGTGTTCCTCCACAACATTAAAAAAGAAAACAGAAAAATGGTACATTTGTGGAAGGCCAGGTTGGACAGAGCCTTAGGTGGCACGGTTTAGTGTGGGGTGTCCTTGCTTATGGCAGGGGGGTTGGAACTAGATGATCTTAAGGTCCTTTCCAACCCTAACTATTCTATGATTCTAAGGGGATCAGGTCCTGAAAATTGATTGCGAGTGAAACATTAACTCCAAAAGGGGGAAGAAAATTAATCTCATGTAGTCACACCTTTTTTAATGATACTGCTGGCTTTTGTCAAGGCTGAGGCCATTTTCACCCATATTCAAAATCACTGATATACGTCTATATGCATTATTCAGTAATCAAAGTGGTTTAATCGTCTGGCATCAAGGAAACAAAACAGCTGTGCAGAGTGTGGTCTGTAGGCTGTCTTCTGCATGAGCTGGGAGGAAGAAAGAAAGTTTTGCAACATCCATTTTCAGACCCCATGGAGAATCTTCTTATTCCAGAGGGAGCAAATTAACGACAGCAGAGGACAGCCCATTGGAAAATACAGCCTGGGTCATGGCTTGAGCTGTTTTCTCAATTTTTGTTCCTACAGAATAGTTTCAGAGCTATCTTAAAAGCAAGGGAGTGGTTTCGTTCTCATTTTCCATAATTCAGTACAAACCACAGTGCTATTACCTGTAATTAATGGTGCCTTTTTTCCTTTCCAGTTGTCTTTTCTGCTTATCATTTTCCTTTGTTCACTTCCCAGTGCACACTGCCTGAATCCTTAATAGTTTTATTCTCATTGAGACGATCTTAACAGAGTTCTAGCTGTACTTTAAAAATTAAGGGAAAGAAAGGGTATCCTGGAGATGGAGGAGTGTTCCCCTCATTGCATTCTTTTCTTCATTCCCTTCCCATTTGACAAGCTAAGCATCTAAATTAGGAGGATTCCACAGTAACAATTTTTTGTAGTTTTGTGTGTTTAAGAACTGGATCATTTTTCATGCGTGCAGAAAAAGGGCTTTGGCATCAGGATAGGGCAGGTTTTATGAAGAGCTTGGGGAGGGAGTTTATTTGAGATAACTACTCTGAGTATCTTGCTAAGAGGTAAAGGAAGAATTTGCTGATAGGTGTGAGGTAAATGAAATAAACACTTTTTTCATGTTGGATCAGCATTCTGCATTGCTGACGCCCTGTGATTTAGCTGTTTTATGGTCAGTTTATTACTTAATAGTGGCACACAGCTCTTTGCTGTGATAAAGCGTAAAAATGCTTCCCAAGAGTATGTTTTACAGCAACATATTTATTTTAAAAAAGAATATTTCATGGATTTCTTTTTTCAGCAAATTAATACTGAAAACCTTTGGTGTAATACAGATGCCAGTGCCAATAGGTGGAAAAAAAGGTACAGCTGGCAAAGGGCAGGAGGAAGTAAGGGTTGGATTTTAAGCATGGGTAGTATAAATGCTCTGTAATCCCTTACCATTCTCTGACTGCTGATGAACTACATGTACTGCCTTTTACAGCAATATTGATTGCAATCAGATGATAAAATCATTGCACAGAGAAAGAAACCACTGCAGTGAAAATGAAAAGATGGAAATGTAATGAATTCTTGATTCAAAAATGATTTCTTGGAATAAAATGAAAACCTCATTCTTATACCTGACAGTGAGTCATGGAATAGCAAAATGCTGAAAAAATACAACTATTTTAAAATTCGTTTCAAATTATGTTTTTATCTTCAACAACCATCCCACACTTTTCATCAACATTCCTTATGCTGCAAATTTGCCTCACTCATGGCTTTAGCTTTACTTACAATTAATCCACTGGTATTATAGAGATGGAGATTCTTGCTGGAATGCATTAACTTCTTCTGTTAAATCCCCCCTCAAGCAAACCACTTGAAAAATATTTCCTTTGTCTAGGACACAGTTTAGTAGCTGTCCTCTTCCTGTGAGATAGCACTTCTTTTGCGGTGATTTATGCATACTATTCAAATACAAAAACTGCATTCAACTGTGTTACATTAAAAGACCTGAGAGACACATTCCATTACTTAGGCCCTGCTGTACAAGGAAAAATGTAGGTCTGATCCTGTTGCTGTTCAAGCTCATGCTTACAGAAACATTGAATCATTGTGATGTGGAGTTGCGGTGATGTAGAGTTATTAGGAGCTGAGTGACTTTTGGCTTGCAGAGACCAAACTGACCTTCCAAACTCGCTGATGACCACGTGCACCTTTGGTAGTATTATTAATCATACAAAGTGTCTATGTGCTATTTCAAAGGAACTGGGATCAGGGCTTCTGGAGGGAAGATTTCACAGCCTCCCTGTTTCAGTGCTTCGCAGTCCTAACTGAATTGAATTTTAATACCCAACTTAAATCTCTGCTGCAGATTTGGCTGATCATTGTCCTTCCTCTAGTTGTCAGGGTGGAACAATGACCATCAAATCTTCTATAGCAGCTGCCTACATTTTAGAGTGCTGCTATAATGTTCCACCTTGATCTCTTCATTTCTTAATTTACTGCTCTATTTCTAAGTCATGCAAATCCCGTTCCTTCACCTTTCCTCACAGCTGGTATTTCCTAAACGTTCCTTGCTATCATAGGGCTCCTTCATGGATTGCTGCTATGTTTCTTGGAGTACAGTGACCAATGCCCAACCCGGTACTACGTTTGCTGGGACTTTGCCAGAGCTAAGTGGAATAATTACTCTTTGTGTCATCTGTTACATTGTTGACTCCTTAGTTTGTGATCTCCCACATTGTTTTCTGCCTACACAGTCATTTCCTATTCTATATTTAACTTTCTGCCCTCATTAGATTTCTCTTTCCAAAACATTGTCTGGTTTGTATTTGTCTGGCTGATTTTAGGCTTCTGCTTCAATTGTTGAGGCCTGCTTTTAGTGCTATTTCCATCCTTAGAGCAGTTTGCCACTTTTCCCAATCTGATGTCACCACCAAGCTGCGGCAGCACACCCGTGTGCCATCACCCAGGCTGTTAATGGATGTGGGGAATAAAACTGGCCCCAGGACAAAGTCCTGTGGCCCTTCTCCAGAGAAACCTCCCCAGATTGACAGCAAACCACCAATTACTGAACTTTGAGAACAGTTTTTCAAATGCTGTGTGCACCTGCTGGCTTGCTGCTTACCCCTGGAATGCACTGTCGTGTCTTACTGGGAAAATGCTGTGTGGGACAGTGTCAAAAGCTCGTCATTGTCAATATGCATCATATCTGCTATTTGCACTTACTTGCTAGAGCAATTATCCTGTCAGAGAAGGAGATTATCATCAGTTGATATGAGTCTTTTCATGACTAACCAATTTTGACTGTTTTTCTTAATAATTATCATCATGTTCCTGGTATTTACAAGCTTGTTGTTTAATAATTTGTTCTGTTTCAAGGGATAGAAGTTAGGTTGGCGGGTCTAAAATGCTCAGAGTCCTCCACCCTCTCTTAAAAATAAGGATTGCATTTATACTTTCCTAGGGCTAGAACCTTCCTTGCTTGCTGTTATTTCTGAAAAGCAATCATTGATTCAAACATTACTTCAGGCAGTCCTCTGAACTTTCATGGTGGGTTCTGTCACAGCCCACTAACTTAAACACCTCTTAAGTATCATGGGATCAAGGGCTGGGCTCTCTAAGCTTGTACTTGACAATCCTGATACCATTCTGCAGTGTGTGTGCTTAGTGTCAAAAAATTGTTGTAATCAGCAAAGCATGTGTGCTTATGTACACCCCTGCTCAGGCAACTTGTAAGCACATGATTAAATGCTTCTGAAATCACTGGGACTTGCTACATTACCAAAGTTAATGAGACTTCACACCAGTGGCTGCTCTGCAAACAACTGCAGACTGCTCAGTTGGGGACCAGTGTGATCCCCTGCCCTGAACTGTATTCGAATGTCTGCTTGCTGTTGGAAATGATCTCTCTCTCTGCATACAGGAGTAGAAGGAAAGAATATGTTGGTGGGAAAGGAGAGCAGAGGTGAGCACAGTTGCTGCTGGGCATGAATGGGTTGCGCGACGAGGTGTTAAACTAGGATGTGTGTCAGCCTAGCCTCAAGCACTGAGTCTTGTCTTTGGCCTCGGGCAGATTGGTTGGGTGAGCTCCAGGATGAGCATGTACAGAGGCATCAAAGCTACGCTGGTCCTGTGTACAGGCACGATGCGGCTGCACTATTAACTCTGTGACTTCAGTGACAAGCCTGTTTTTTCTGCTGAATTTAGTAATTCAGGTGTAGCAGCACACTGCTGTGTCTCTACTTTGTAGTCAGTGTGTTTGTACAGAGCCATACCACACTGGTAGATGTCCTGGTGCCATTCGGTGCCTGCAGGATGCTTCTAGATCCTGTGTTGATACCCTCCCTTGCCCTTTTTTAACCTGTTTTCAGAACCTCAGTATCTGTAACGATGTTCTAAGAAAAGCTGTGGTGGTTGAAAGAGGCAATAGATAGAGTAAATTTAGCCAGGCTGCTAAACAGCTAGTTTTTTTTGGTCTTTAGAGTTTCGCTGTAAGCTTTATATGGCCAAATGTAAGGATCTGAAGTGCAGCTGTAGATGCCTGCATCTGAGATAGTTGTCTAGGTTGCCATTATAACCAAGGAGAGTGGTCAGTTTATCTTGTCCTGAGCTGCTTGTCAAAAATAGGTCTAAAAATGCCCTTTTTTCTCTCTTGATTCTGAGGGGATCTAGACATGCAGCTTGGGTGTCTGTATGGCATTGCAGCTGTGTGCATCTGATCAGGCAAATCTCAGTCTTATTCAAGGAAATTTTGCAGAATGCGTGTAGCCATACCCTCAAAGATACATACCAGATATGAAAATAATGAAAGTATCAGTTCATATCCATGCCTCTTTGTTTGTTTGTTTTAATTTCTCTTCCACTCTCTTTCATTTGCATTCAATTTTATTCTGTTGGACTTTAATTTGCTAGACTGATGAATCACTTTCCTCATGGTTAGTACTTGCTCATTACTCATTTGTAGATGGTACTGATTGCAACTCTGTATGAAGGATTTAGTTGAGTGGGAGGATTTAAACTTCTTCTTGTAAACATTTGCTAGACCATCACCCAGATATTCTGTGACCCAGCAGTGGTTCACAGACAGCAGGATTAGTAAGTAACTTAAATTGAAGGTAGACACAGAAGACTCTTTTTGTACACCCCAGGAAACTGAATACATCGCTCACTACCTTGCCTATCCTGCCCATTTGCACAGAGAAGTTATGCTCTGAGGACTACTGATTATGTCTGTGAGTCTTAATTCATTATTTACTTAATATAGCTTTTTAAAGCACGCTAATGGGAATCAGGGCTGCAGAAGTTCCCAGGGACATTGCTTTGCCTGTTTCACTGCACATTAAAGCAACATTGGTGGAAAAACTAAAGCAGAGAGCCAGGAAACTGTTAAAACACAAAGACATTGGCGCTGAGCTTTCCTTTTCCCTATCAGAGTGAGCTGATTTCACACACACGACCCTTTAAACCAATAAATCAATGGCAGACTCGTGACCTTATTTGCTGTAATGAATCAGTTGTATTGCCATGTTCTGCAGCACATCAAAGAGCAGCAAATCTGTTTTCATCGGTGCTCTGCCTGCTTCAGTGCTGCAGTGAAGCTCTGTAAAATTAAAAATGCATGTTTCAGCTTGATAAGGCATATCAAGTACTAACATTTGTCACCTAGTCATACTTCAGTTGGTGGTATTTGATACTAGCCAATAGAACTAGCAAAGTTGTGCTGTCTTTTGAATTTCCCATCTGACATTTAGATATGGCATTTAAAATGTTTAAAAAATACCAAAACAACCCTAAAGGATATTCCCAGGGAAAAAAATACAGTCCGTTAGCAAATGGTAGCATTAAAATGTTTTTATTAGCTTGGTAGCAAAAAGCTCTGGCTGCCTTCATTAAAGCAGTGCGTAGTGCACTCCTGAAAAAGACATCAATATCTGGGGTTGCAGCTGAGGGTTGCTTTCAGGATCTTGTGTGTCACTTACCAGTACAGTTTTTCACTGGTCTGTGAGTATCTGTCTGTACTAAAGACTAGAAGCTGAAGGACCTCAGTATGTATTTCTGTGAAATCAAAGCAGGTGCTATTAAATGCATTTTGTGTTAGTCTGGGGGTTTCTCTATGCAGGCTCTATGTCTCTGTGAAGTTATCCCTGCCTATATATCCCTGGGGATAGCTATGGGAAGTTATGTTGCTGAAGGTCTGCTTGCTGTCATCACAGCAGCTGCACTTGTCTCACAATCCTTTAGAAGGATACGATGCATTCCCTTCTTCATATCAAGCAAACAGAGTGTTGGTCTTTAATAGTTACACTGTCTAGGAGCCCTCATCATGGTTAAAAATAGTTTGAATAAAAGGATAGTCTTGGCTTCAGAGAATTTTAAAGCTAAATACCAAACAGGATGAAAGATGACCAATGAGCACAGACAAAGGGAAAGAATCTAGGAGGCAATTAACAGATAAGATCAGTTTTCACCTTATTCCCCTTCCTAACCTCCTGGATCAGCTGTAGTGAGTTACAGAGAATGTGGGAAACAGCATGGACTTCAGACCGTATAAGTATAAAAAAAAAAGCATGATTGTATCTATTCCTGGCATATTGGCCACAAAAATAAAGATTCTTTGGGCTGGATTCTTCTGGTCAAGGGTGGATATCTTAAAAACAGGATAGGACTGTCAAAGCCACGTTTCTTGGCCTGTCTATAACCAGTGGAGAGAAATAAGCAATTGTAGGGCATCACTCATTTCATTCTAAGGAGATTGGTAGAATAGGTTAGATGAACTGCACCCTGAAAATGCCTGTATCTTGCCATTGACCATAGAGGTAGTCAGTGCAGCCAGCTTGGTCATTGGCCATCTGTACCTCTGATGTCTAAAGCAAGGGGGAATTGAATCCTACTGTGATATTTTTTTCTCCTTCCTTGCACTTGTGCAAGGGGAAAATATCAATAACCTGTAGTTCTTGACAGCTTATTACTAAAAGGCACATGGAAGTTCACATGCACAAAGTAATTCCTGAGCGTTGAAGCAGGGAGTGATCCGCTGAAACATTTTCCACTGCATTTCTCATGTTTGGAAGGAGGACGCATGCACCATCTAGATCATTTGAACTATGAGATTTTATTTAGTCTTCTCTCAGCTCTTCATTTTACAATTTAAGCTTAGCTTTAGAAATAGGCTGGACCACAAAATAATATATAATAAGATCTTCTACATTTTCACTGGTTTTCAGACCACCTTCCCTGCCCTCCCCCCCTCCCTAAATTTACAGCTTAAACCTTTACAGTCTGCTTAGATAGACATTTAGCTTAAATTTGAGATGTAACTGTGATTCATAGCAGGCCTTTTGAGGGCAGCCATGTAAAGTTGCTGGTAATGAATGGCTACTATCCTGCCTTTTGAGAGTGGTTAAATTTGAGCGATGTGGGTAATCAACTCTCAATATCCAGCTTCCAAAGCATGGCATGATCTGTGTTGATTCATCATGATGTACATGTAAGCCTTTTTTATTTCTGGAAGACAACTATATGGAGGTGGGCAATATTGGCCCGCTTTACTTTCCAATATGGCATGTATTATAATCCACTGCCCATTTTCCATGTTCTGAGTCGTGCTGATAACCAAGGACCATGTATAATTCCCTCGGTTGTTGCTCTGAAAGTCTTTGGGAAATGTGAAACATACGCTATGCACAGTTTTTCTGGCTGGCAGGTGGCTGTATGAAGGAATTGCTTAGATGTGTGATCAGAAGAGACCACTGTGAACATGGGAGCTGACCTGCCGCACTATGCAGACCTAGAACCTCATCTATAAATTTTGGTGACACCCAGAATAGGAGCTTGAGATTTGATGTCTTCACAAAAATGGCCATGTGAGTGAAACAGGAGTTCCTGCTTCCCCAAACCTGTTCTGAGATGGTGAGTTCTCTAGGGCAAGGGACCATCTCTGCTCGGTTTCAGTGTGGGTTTCTTTGGTGCTGCTGCAATATGGATCGGAAATACAGTGATTATTTTTTTATTCAGCTGAATGACCTGACAGTCAGGTTTCTCTGTGCAGTGACAGTGGAGAGGGCAACAGCAACCCGGCAATGAGCCTCTGGTAATGTGAGAGAAATAAGCTATTTTCTTCAGAATCCCTTTTCCAGCTACATTTCTATACCAGTGCATTTATTTATTGTGAGCACCATAGCCTACTTCTTGCTTGCTGCAATTTGATCAGAATTTGATGAACTTAAGCATTTTTTCTGCTTTCACTTGCAAAAAGCAAGAAATACAATTCTATGAAATGTGAAAGCAGTTCATGCTAGAAATCTCTACTAATGGAAGAGGTGATACAGTAAGCATGTGGAAGTGTTCCGATTTGGGGCTAGAGAAGGATAACAGCTAATTGTCTGAACAATTATTTCTGTATTAGATAGCAAGAGCTGCTGAAATAGCTGGTTGTATAAATGAGACATCCTGCATTATTGATCAGGCTTCTTTGTTTTAGCTGCACTGGAAGTATACATTTCACTTTTACATGGCTGTTTATCAGATCTAAAACTGACATGCAGTAATGCATTCATATGGCTTGTGATGGTGTTTGTTTTTATCATGAAAAAGCTAAATACCAAAATATGTTTAAAGGCTGCATTGTGTCTCTCTGTCTCGTGGGCTAGTCTTATGGTACAGGAACATATTCATTGGCATAATCAGTTTGATCAGTAGTCCATCTAGTCTAGTGTCTTACCTCTGTTTAATAATAAGCACTTAGTGCTTCAGCAGTCCAACAAACCTGCTTACTTCAACAGAGCAGTGTTGTGCTTAACAGGAATGACCTTGTGAGCTGGTTTAGTCATTATATGAGGTGTAGTTACTTCTATTAATTAAAAAGTAGAGAAAAAGAATATTGAAATACAATTTCTGAAGCCCTTGAGGTCAAACCTACACATTAATGACATTTTGCTGTTCCACAGTGCTGTGACAGTTGTAATATTATCTATTTTGATTTTGCTCAAAGGAATTGGATTTCAAATAAACCTGTTCCAAAAAGAAGCATGAAAACAGAGCTAAAGAGAAGCTATCATCCTCTTAGTACCATAAGATGCTTGATAAAATGGTATGATTAAACATTTTGACCTTGACAAGTTACAGTCTAAAAGGAGGAAAGAGTGTATGTATTTCTTATAATCTTACTGTTTTTCTTCTGAGGCACAATTTTTACTTAGCTTTGGTGAAATAGTGATTATTGCACATATTTCTGAAGTGTCATCATCTGTAATCTTAATTACTTTAAAAGCAACAACAAAAAGATATATAATAATGAACCCTCTTTACACTGTAGCTTTAGAATAGGAGAGGCTTTGCAGTCAATTATTTATGTGCAGTAAGTACTGAAAGCCTTATTATCTCAGAATAATCAATGTTTGGCTGAAGCTTGAGAACAGAAATAGCTAATCTTAAAAGTCCTGCTCCAGTGTCATTTGAAATAATAGCAGAATTCCCATTGATTTTAAGCGAGGGAGGATGAGGCCAAAAAGTATTGCTTTGAGAGATAATTTTAGATAATCTGTTGAAAATATCAGTAAAACCAGAAAACTTGTCTTTCACTGTCCACGTAAGACAGTATGGAGCATTTTGGGAGACAGGAGCTCTTGACTTGAAAATGGTGTTTATCTGTTTTTTCTGTTGCCTTGGGGAGTCTTGTTTAAGCCTGTATCTACTGAGATGTAGTTACTGTCTCTGGGAATAGATGGAGGGCAACTGGAAAAGTTACAAGCAAACTGGGGAGGAGCAGGGAGGCTCAGTGAAATATCGAAATAGCTCCGTATCTTTTTGTGTAAGACTCAAGTTACTTCTTTTTGCTTGAACTGCTGTGAAATTTTTCTCTCCAGGATATTCTCTGACTTAGTTCTGGTGGGGCCTTTTGCTGCTATCTCTCTTTAGCAACTCTGATAATTTGCCTGCGTCAGTGCAGAGCAGCCGGTGGTATGTGGTATGTGGGAGCCTCTCTTCTTCTGGGATGCCAGGAAGATATCATGAGAAACAAAGGAAGTGACACCCAAAATGTAAGAGATAGTACCAATGCTTCAGGACACATCTGGCGCAGGGTCCAGTGCAGGCTCAGACTTGGGGGTGCTGCGTCAGCTTTTAGGGCAGGGCTGGACAAAGAACCAAAGAGGTATTCAAAGATTGCAAAGGGAGAAGGAGAAAGGAGTTTCTGGCGTTTGGTGAGCCATTCCATTCTCAGATGGGGGCCTGCAGTTTTCTGAGTTGCACAAACGATGAAGGATGGATTTCGGCTGCAGATGGAGGAAGTTCTTGAATATGATTTAATTATTATTAAAAAAAAAAGTCTGTAAAAATTTGACTTGTGTGTCCGTCCAAGCCAAAAATGCTGTCAGAACTTCATTCTAAAGTTTGCTTCTTCGTTTAGCTACAAACTATAGGGGAACCAAGAAAGCAAGCAGTGATGATGAATGCAGCAGTGATAAAACCAAAAGAAGTAGGCGTGCTCTGTACTGTGTTTACTGCTAGGGTAAGGTATACCAAACCTTGTATTGCCCTATTAAAAGTAGGTTTTATAGTGCTGATCTGTGACTGCACTGGGGGGTGGGGGAGTGTGTGTGTGTGTTTCTATTTATTGATTGAGTTGAAGTTATTTCTAAACAGAAGAGTTTATCTTGTGAATGAAGAGAGCCTTTTCCATTTTGTAGGGTGCCCAGCACTGTCAGTGCTGAGTGGCCAGGCAGAAAAGCTTTCCTCTGAAAAGGCAGCATCAGAAAGCAGCCTGGAGATAAGCAGATGTGGCTAAGTAGGGAAGTAGGACAGATACCCTGAGACAGAATCTGACAGAACGAGGGAAGAGATGTGAACTTTCATTTCCAGAGAAAGCCAGGGAAGGAGCTGTGGGGATCCAGTTCCTAGAAAAGAGCCAAAAGTTGAAACTCTGTAAGTGCTGAGCTCACACTGATTTCACTTGTAACAAGTGCTATATTTAGCTTCACTTATGCTCCTTAATAGAGTTCCAGACAAATTTAGGAACATAGTGGCCTCAAATAAACTTGACAATTTTAGCAGTCTGTTGCCTTTTTCCACCTCAGAATGCCTTTTTCTGCTCCTACAAATAGGAAGGAAAATACTGATCTTGGCAAAGTGTATTTGATTGTCCAGTTTGGCATGCATACTTACCTTTCATCTGTACACTTATAAAGATCATAAAATCGTAATATCAGAGTGTGCAAAAACCTTTGAAAGTGTTGCTAAATGATGTAAGAATACCCTGTTTAAAGAGGGGTTCCCCGCCCCCCCCCCCAAACCAAACCAACCAACCAATGAGCCACATTCTTTTATTTCTCATTCAGTCACACATCAAGACAGATTTGACCAAGTATTTTTAGTTGGAGATTTGGAGCAGCTGACATAAGAAATCCTCTTAATAAAAATAAGAGGTTTTTTTAAAGCTATCTTTTATACCAGTGTAATTCTGTTGACTTCACAAGATTTATCCCTAATACATTCTGATAGGAAAAGACTACCAGGTGGTGGCACCAGTGTGGGCACTTTTAGTTTTCTTTTATGCTTTGGGGTTAACATTGTCGCAGTGCTTGAGCCCTTCAAATGAACAAACTACTTTGTATAGCATTTCCTTTTTGCTATTTGATGACATGCTACAATACATAGGTAAATAAGTACCAATTTTGAATGTACAGTATAATAATTACATATTTTCCTTATGATGAAGATGGTTTTCAGGGTTTTGTGAAGCATCAGAAGTCATGTTGGTGTTCCTGTGGAACTGCAAGCTGGGGTGAATATGAAATGGGCAGGACAGAGCCAAGTCGGAGGCACTCTATAAACTTCAGCAATTTTCATCAGTTTGTTTTGAATGACAAGCAATATTAAGCTTCTTTCTTCCAAGGGAATATTTCTTAGAAAACTATGTTTACCAATAGCTTTCAAATTCCAGCCTTATGCTTTTGTTATTAAATGAAGCAAGATTGTAGGGAGAGAGTCGTTATTTTATTTCTCTTTTATTAGACCAGCTTGTATTGTTGGACAAAGCCCAAACAAGCTTCCAGATGCAGAAATCCATCTTCAGTTTTGAAACAGAAGCCAATTTCAAGCCAAGTGTAGGCTGGAGACAATTGTTTTAAGTTTAACTTTGTTACAGTGATCGGTTGAACAAACAGAAGGGAAAAAGGTGTGCAGCACCTTGAAGCAGATGAGGGTGTTAGTGTAGGCAGAAGATGTTGCAATAGATGTGTCTGCGCTAACAGAGTCCGGGGGTGCTGCTCTTACTAAAAAAGAAAGTCAAGGTAAGATAGGAAAACTGAGCAGCAGAAATCTGGACAGGTATGATTCACCAAATCTCTATACAGTAAACATTTTGGAAGAGGCTGACTGAGTCGTGAATCAAAGCCTCATTTTCATAGGAACACAGTAAGCTATACAGGCCTCTTTCAGTATATTTCCAAGTGAATGACAAAAAGTAGGGGCTTAGAAAGTAATTTTAAGCCTTTGGATGTTTAGGAGATTTTTAAACCTATAAATCATTTGTGCATCTCTAAGGACAGGACAGTGAACAGTCCAGTTACCTAGGGCTCTCAATGGTGAAAAACAGGACCGGAAAAAGGGACTTCATCTTGTATCAAAGTAGATGTTTAGGGCTATTTGTCTCCATTGAGTATAAAGGCAGTCCAAAGCCAGTAACACAGGTTTAGGCAATTAACTTCTGAAGTGAACTTCTGACATCTGAAGTTAATCTCCCTCAGGTCTTTGGGACTTTACAACACAATAGGGTTGCAGGAATGGCTTTGAGCACCAGCCAAGCATTGTCTGCATTGCCAGAGGCTGTTCTCAGTAGGTGCTTGGATATGCACCTCCCCTTTGGGAAAGGAAGAGTTTCCTGGATGCAAGCCCTGCTGTGCTGCTTGGCATTGGTGCCAGAAGCAGAGTGGGAACTTATTTAGCAAGCATCCCCACAGACTCTGTCACTTGAAATTGAGGGCTTACGAGTCCCTAAGTCTTAAAGATCTGCACCCTGATGAAGTTTTCAGAAATGCCTTAATTGCATTAGCTTTATTCTAAAAATAAGATGAGATCTTGCCAGAAATCTTATCTTTATAAAGGTAATCCTTCTATATTTATCCATACATTCATTCTTTGGGCATTAAATTCAAGTGGAGATTATTCTTTTAAATGTGTGTATAGATCACTGCTGCTCTTTATTTTGTTATTCTTTTGCTAATCAATGCCATTGCTGTTTTATGGGGTTTTTTAGAAATTAAAAAATATCACTCTAAGCAGCATTAGGAAACCTTAGTAACACTTCCTTTTCTGAAGGGAGATTCTGTTCACTAAAAACTGCAGCAAATGACTGGATGCTCGATATTTTTGTTCCCCAGGAAACTCATCCAGCACTGAATTATTGCTCTCAAGCTGACCTTTCTTTCATTATATAAGAAACAAAATAATCTTCATGAAAGTCAAGTCGAAGATAAGATCAGCATGGTAGGCTGGTAATTACGTAAAGTAATGTTAAGTCATCAGAGCAAATGTACAGTTGATCCTATGGCTTAGATGTGGGCGAGGAATATGATCTACCTTTACTGTATAAAAGGATGCAACTTTTTCATACATCAGTTTCAGGAGTGTACACCCAGGCATCAAGGACAGCTTCCATCCAAACACCATTCTGCAATTTCTCAGCTGTCTGATTTATTCTTGTTGACCAAAAGAGGTAATATATTTTTAAGTTTTTGTTACTGTTGAAGAGGAACAATTACATGTTTTTATCATTCTCTTTTCCTCCTTTGCAGAAGTTTTCTTCTCCTTTCACTCTTGTCAAAGCATCAACGGTGGGGGCTAAACTAGCTTGGTAAGTAACAGAAAACAAGGTCTAGTCTTGCAGCTAAATGATGATGTTTTGTCATTTCCAATCTGGTCTAGTAATTCTTTATCAGTAACTTTGTGCTTTTCTCCTGGTCAATGGTGTTGCTGTCAGATACCAAATGTTACATAACCTGTGGTACTAGCACATCTTTCAGTCTTTACATTACCAGTCATGATTAAATATATTAAGGGAATTAAAAAAATATCTGTTAGTGAAGATTTCTCAGACTCCAGCAATTGCTAGCAGGTTACTGTGTACATGACCCTGGGGTGCGCTTGTAGTTCTTCATTGCTGTAACACAGCCATACTTCATGGCCAAGTGTCTGAGAATAAAATGCAGACAATGTGCAAAGTGTTTAACTGCTGTTGGTTATGACAGCACCACCGTCACTCTATAGAAGAGTATAGAGGGACATCTCAAATTTATGCTAAAAACAATAGATTATTTCATATAATTAGTATGAAGGATGCCCATTGAACAGAACTTGGTGGTATGTCTGTGCCAGGACATGGACAAAGAATTAGATTGAGGGACTCTGACCCAGTGGAGCTTCACATGAATGTAAAGGCATCCACAGAATCCCACATGTACTTGAGCAGAAGACCTGTTAGCAAATACAGATGATCACCTGTTTTTGTGATGGTTACTGTTAACACGGTAAATTATTTACAGAAAAAGGCAAGATATTGTAACCAATGAGGTGGAACTTTAACTGCTGAGAAAGACTTGAAATTACCGTCTTTCCACAAAGCTCCTGGAATTCATGCATTATATAATGTTCCAATAGCTTAAGAAAGATCATATTTGATAGAACAAAGTAAAAATTTAATTTGATTTGATGGTGAGATGAAATGAGTGCTGTAGACATTGAGTTAGCAGGAGGAGCAGAGTCAGAAACACAAGAAAGACTGTCGGGCAAAATGGCTGCTGCATTGGAAGAGTAAAGAAGATGGATGTGGGGATGGATGTGAGGAAAAAATTCTTTACAATAATGGTGTTAATATACTGGAACAGGTTGCCCAGAGAGATGGTGGAAACACCATCCCTGGAGACATTTAAGGCCAGGCTGAATGTGCTTCTGGGAAACATGATCGAGATGAAGATGTCCCTGCTCATTGCAGGGGTGTTGGACTAAATGACCTTTAAAGGTCCCTTCCAAACCAAACTATTCGTACAGAGGAGGGCCACGAGGATGATCAGGGGGCCGGAGCACCTCCCGTATGAAGACAGGCTGAGAAAGTTGGGGTGAAAGTTATCTTCGCACAGCCTGGAGAAGTGAAGGCTGCATGGAGACCTCATAGCAACCTTCCAGCATCTGAAGGGGGTCTACAAGGATTCTGGAAAGGGACTGTAGTGACAGGACAAGGGGTAATAGGTTCAAACTTAAACAGGGGAAGTTTAGGTTAGATATAAGGAAGAAGTTCTTCACTGTGAGGGTGATGAGGCACTGAAACAGGTTGCCCAGAGAAGCTGCAGCTACCCCATCCTTGGCAGTGTTCAAGGCCAGGTTGGAAGGGGCTTGGAGCCACCTGGTCTAGTGTGAGGTGTCCCTGCCCATGGAACTAGATGATCTTAAGGTCTTTTCAAATCCTAACCACTCTGTGATTCTAAGATCACATCTGGGTTTTATTGACAAGTATCTTTGGTGGTTTTGATATAACCCCGACAGTCTGACTCAATAGAGGAAGTGCAAAACTGCAATTTCAATTCCCCTTTTGGTTAATGTAATTTAAACAACTTCCTTCTGGGATTGCCCCAAACCCTTATAATGTACCAAATCATAGCATGTTGTATTCTCATTAAAATTAGGATGGAGAATGCCACTGTGCCTTCAGCAACAAGCATGAAATCATGGAAGAATCAGTCAAGAGTTGTACTGTTACTCATCTTGCTGGAGCCACTGGAGCATTCAGACTATCAAAATGCTTAGGATGATGTGGAAACAGGTCATTTGAAAAAGGCTGTCTGTCTTCTGTAGGTGCGTGAGCCCCTCCAGCCAGCTCCTTACACTCTGGGGTATGTCCCCTTGGATAGAGCAGGGCTTGACATTAAAGTGTGAAATCGTGTCCCAGTGCAGGCAAGTCTGCCAGCAGTCACATCCTCTCCATAGGGCTGGAAAGACCATAACCTTAAAAAAAGCCTTTTCTGTTGGAGGGGGTGGGATCCAGCCAGTTAATTCAGCATCACTTAATAGATGCAGCTGAGCTCAGTTCAGTTCCCAAAATGTTTGGCAGGACCATAGAAGGCTGTGGATCTAAACAGTGTGAAGAACCACCTATCTCCTGTAGGCACAGGTTACCCTTTTCAAGGGAGCTGGCAGCTGTTTCTCAGAAACCTGAGAGCCATGTTCAACACTTCTATGGGGCTGCCATGGCAATGGCATCCCCTGTTTTCCTTGCACTTGTTGACTAACATCAAAAGACTATTTTTTTGCACTCAGATGGGTTTTTGGTGAAAGCCCAAGCAAAGATGAGTAACTACAGGTTGCATTCAGCTTGCATGGATGCCTACATGCATACACTGAACTGGCTTTTCAATACCTCTTCCAAAGGATTCTTTCCAGGGATTCCACAATTGCTGTCAGTGGTTTTTCTTCCTGATTGTTATCTGCTGCTTTTAACTCTTTTATCCTCTGTTTTCTGCCAGCACAAACTGACTTGCTGGGCAGGTGGGAGGGAGGATCCAGCACCCAACCCTTGCCACCTGTTAATGTAAGCCTCATTGGCCTCTTAGCCATTCACTTCAGCTGAGCTTCAGATCAGTCTCTTACCTCTAGTTTTTGCTGTCTTAATTAGAAAGACTCTTGTTTCCACTTCTGTGTCTTTGTTCATTGCACTGTAGAGCATTGAACATTGGTCTTGCTCATAAACTTTGTTTCTTTCAACTTTGCTAACCCCATTTGGGCAAGGGCCATGTTCTTGTCATCCAGCCTCATCTGCCTGGGCAGGATCTTCTGATTGCTGCAAGGATGGAGCTGTCTTTGATTTTGTTTCCTAGTTTCAAAGCTACTTTGTAGGGCCTGTGCTCCTCTGCCATCTGAACCACTACCTTTGATGACTGTGTTGTATGTCTGTTTAATCAATAAACCATGACCTGCTGACCTGGATGTAGCAGCCTCATGTCCCCATATATCTCTGGGAATTTCTGCAGTAATGGAGCATCCCTCTGCTGAGCAATACTGTCTTTGCACACATCCCATTGCTTCAGGTTCACTCTCTAATAATGATACCAGGCAAGTGGCTTCATTCTATGGATTAGGGTGAAGGTTTGCCTCTTCCTCCAGATGTGAGCAGTCATTATTTGAATGTTCCATCATTGTAGCAGTCTTGTAAGGATTCTGCTGGATGCAAAATCTGCAAAGAAATCTGTTTTCATTATGTGAAAACTATCTTTGTTTAATTACAAGTCCAGAAGATGATCAGGGGACTGGAGCATCTCCTGTATGAAGACAGGCTGAGAAAGTTGGGACTATTCAGCCTGGGGAAGAGAAGGCTGCGTGGAGACCTCATAGCAGCCTTCCAGTATCTGAAGGGGGCCTATAGGGATGTTGGGGAGGGACTCTTCATTAGGGACTATAGTGACAGGACAAGGGGTAATGGGTTCAAACTTACACAGGGGAGGTTTAGATTGGATATAAGGAAGAAATTCTTTTCTGTTAGGGTGGTGAGGCACTGGAATGGGTTGGCCAGGGAAGTTGTGAGTGCTCCATTCCTGGCAGTGCTGAAGGCCAGTTTGGATGAAGCCTTGGGTGGCACGGTTTAGTGTGGGGTGTCCCTGCTTATGGGAGGGGGGTTGGAACTACATGATCTTAAGGTCCTTTCCAACCCTAACTATTCTGTGATTCTATGATTCTATACTTAATTTTCTTCTACCATCCTTCCTGATTAGGGTTGGCACTGCCTTCTCTGACAAGCATAGCATGCCTAAATAACCTCTGAACTAAATCCCAAGATCAGTTTCTTTGTTGCTGGCATTATTGCCTTTCTCACTGCCAGTTCATTTTTACAAATATTTCAGGCCACAATTTGATCTGTCCCTGAAGAATATTTATCATGAAATAGCAGCATTGACTGGTGTATTTGCAAGAATAGAAGCTCATAAGTAGTTATGGATTGAATGATTGTTGTGTTTGTTTTTAAAGCACAGTAGCTTTTAGTATCTAAAATGTTGATGTTGTCAGCTTGGGGCCTTATTCTACACATCATGCTCTTGCATGACAGTTTCAGTCTTCTAAAGTCAAGGGATCAGGTGTCTACACAGGTACAGAAGAAACTGTTGAAAGGATCCAGTTGCAAGAATCTGGAGATGCCTTCAACACTGCAGTTCAGGCACAGCCCTGCCAAGTTATGGGTTAGCTCCAGCCATGGCCTGGAGGGATGATTGCAGAGGTGGAGAGATCTGCATGATCAGATAATGTTTCTGAGAAGGCAGGTAAATAGTTTGGTGATTAGGAGCTGTATGCTTGGAATGCTGCCTGGAGTGCTTGGCTGAAGCCAGTCTGGAACAACTGGAGCCAGTGAACCAGGTGCTACTGCACAGCCGCAGCCATGCAGCCTCTCTTCAGGGTGAAGGTGAGTAGTGTGCGGCCCAGAGTCCCTCACAGGAGGATCTGCAAGGGCAGGGAAGGTCCGCTACTGAAATGTGCTCTGTGTCTCAACAATAAAAAGACCCTGAAACTCAATCCTTCAAGGCAAGGCTGTCCCTTGGCCAGCCACATTGGGTGAAAGAGAGCTGCTGTCCCTGTCACCTTCCTCCATTTAGGAATAGAATCCTTCAAAATCCCTTATATGACTCTTTTCTCCATGCTTCACCATGTGGTATAAGTAATTCCTGTTCATTTCTAAAGAAAGGGCTCAGGTCTATGCTTTGGAAGGAAGGAAGTTGTAAGGTGAAAATTCTGTTTTCTGAGTGAGAGACTGGACACAAAGAAATTGTCAATACAGGAGGCCTCGTGCTTGAGAAGGAAGGTTACAAACTTCATGGCTTAAAGACTATATTTTAATGCTGATAAGAGCAGATGTGAAGTTCATCCTTTTGTTTTATGTGTTCGTAGCTTGGATGAATCCAAGATTTTTCAAAGTAGTGATACGCAGGTAGACTCCACAACTTGTTAAAGTTGTAAAGTAGGTATCCTTTTATTCAGCACTGAGATGCATGGGAGATAGCTCCTCAAAAGGCATATGTGCCTCTACATTTATCTTCTAAAGTTATACATATTCATAAGGTTGCACAATATGCCTAGACATATTCATGTCCTATCCCTGCTTTATATTATAATGAGGTCCTTTGCACCTGCGCAGTGCCCCCCCTTCCCCCCCCCCCCCCCCCC
>NDXB01000056.1:237550-287365 GCA_002631895.1 Agapornis roseicollis
CCCCCCCCCCGCTCATGGGTGAGAGTCTCCAGATGAAGTAAATGAGTCTTCCTCTTGTGAGTAGGGGTCTTCAAGATGAAGTAAATGAGTCTTCCTCTAGCCTTAACTTTTCACTGCTAGCCATTATGGATGCTCTTTAGGAGTCTGGTCAAAGTCCAAACTACAAAGCTGGTCTTCACTGGAACTAAGTAACTGTTTCTCCCCCTTATCAGTCTGTTTCTTCCCTTTGTCAGCCTGTTTTTCCCCCTTATCAATAGCCTATTGTCCTGGTACTGCATGGCAAGCTTGACAGGTATTTGCAAACAGTGCATTCTGTTAAACAGGCAAAATTCCTTTATCCCCTCTTTCACAACCCCCTTGTACAACCCTTCTGTACACTGGTCAACCCTCTGCATCAGTAGCATTAGCTGACCAGATGTTTATGACATGNAGTGCATTCTGTTAAACAGGCAAAATTCCTTTATCCCCTCTTTCACAACCCCCTTGTACAACCCTTCTGTACACTGGTCAACCCTCTGCATCAGTAGCATTAGCTGACCAGATGTTTATGACATGGAAGTCTGAATGCATGTGGCAGCTCTAGCCTAATTCAAGCCCTGCTTGACATTGCAGTAAGGGAGGTCCTTCCAGGTCAGGCTACAGGTGCATAGAAGTTACTTGTCTCAAAATAAATAGCAGTTTCTTGTGATCATGTTTTTGTCTCCGAGCAGGGTGGTACAAAATGCTTCAGAGTAATTTTAAAGGTCCTGCGGTACTTACTAATAAGCATCCTGCTGATCTGTCTTTAGCCCTTAGTACCTCTGATGTTTGGACATGAAAAGAATGGAGGTTTCATTCCGCTCCCCCAGGAAATCTCATTGTCAATAATAACGAAAGAAAGTAAACTTTTTAAAAAAAAATAAAATCAGAGAATTTGGAATTATATTCATACAGTTACATGTTCTGCATCTTTATTGTTATGGTTTCCTTGGTTATTAATATCAGAGATATGCAATGCCTGTGGTATAGATTTGATCTGGATCAAATATAGCCACACAACTGCATTTCTGTTGAATTACCCAGAGAACAAGCAATATGCTAGCTGTAGGACAGATGTGCAGTGCTGCATTTAGCCTTCCTGCACAAAAATAGTCTCAGAACACAAAAGCCTAGCTGTTGTATTGGTAAAATGAAGCCTAAAATAATCTCAGTCTAGAAGATCGCAGTGATGCTGAAGGCCCTTGGACTCCCCTGACCTGAGGCGATGCAAGTGGGTCTGGGCTGTTTCAAGCTCTCCTGAACTCTCTGTCTGCACCATGTCTCCTTGAGCATTCTGGAGCACAGCATGTAGTACTGTTCCAATTCCATAGATTGGAGGAGCTTTCTCCCACTGAGGGACAGGACTGCGAAAATCTGTTTATGGGGACTTTGGCACTAAAGAAGTCATAGAATTGTAAAATCATTTAGATTGGAAAAGACTGTTAAGATCATTGAGTCCAACTGTAAACCCAGCACTGCCAAGTCTACCACTAAACTGTGCCCCTGAGTGCCACATCTACACATCTTTTAAATGTACACCAGGGATGGTGACTCCAATACCTCCCTGGGCAGCCTGTTCCAATATCTGAGAACCTGTTTGGTGAAGACACTTTTCCTAACGTTCAATCTCAACTTGAGGCCATTTCAGTGTGTAGGCAAATAATCTGATTCTTAGTTTGGGAAATTATGTCCTGCTGTGAAATTATTTTCCCTGGAATTAGTCTTTCCATATCCCAGACTCTGCACATTCTTTCCTTTTCGCCATAGGTATTTGCTGGCTTTACCCAGTCTACCATAAATATGCAGTCACAACTTTTGAAGTTTATGTGCTGTGGCTTATGTTAATATTCAGAAGAAAACTATTAAGGCCAGAAAGAAAGGAACATTTTTGTTATTGTGATGGAGTCAATTTTCTGAGCCTATAAAATGCCCATCAATGCAATGCATTTTCGGTTTCCAATTCCAGTTCTAAATTGTTCCTGTTACTTGCACTGAATACTGTATCAGTGTGCAGCTTAGATACTAGTACTGTACCCAGATCAAAACAGTCCTTTAAAAATGTGTGTATTTGTATTTCCACACAGATCATGGATTTCTATGGGAAGTATGCGACTGTCACTTTGACCATTTTATCTGTATTTCTGCACCTTCTTCATGCTTTCCCAGATGGAGAGTTTCTCATGCAGGGTAAGCTGCTTTCACCATTCAGAAATAAGACAATTATTTATGAAGAGTATTAATTAGCCTTCCACATGTTTTATAAATGTGGTCATAAATTTTAACATTCAGTTGCATTTACTGACACTGAGATATGAAGGGATAATAAATCAAGATAATTTTGCTGTGGGTATACTTCCCATTTCTTCTCTAAACTTGATTTCTCCAGGTCAAGACCCTCCCAGATGACTGTGTCCTCTTGTTGAAGTGGGTGATCTTAATCCTCAAAACATTATAAAATGGAAACATTTTGGGGGTTTTTGTACTCTTGAGATTTAAATGATGATATCAGGTACAGTAGAACCATGGCTTCTCATAATATGCAGAGTATTTTTCCTGTGTACATCCCACAATATGGGATGTTGGTGGCGAAGCACTCTACGGAAGAGGTATATTAGGAAGTTTTTAGAGGCGTTTTGGAAGATGCAGGGGTTTTTATTCAGCATTAAACTGAATATGGAGAAATGCAAGCCTCAAAAATCTTGGGATAACTGGGCATTTTTAAAACATTTGATAACAGAGCCTGCCTGAAGACAATGTCTAAGAAGCACTACAAATCCTTCTTGTGCTGTTTAACTGTCTCTAGTAGCAGGAAGTTTTCTAGGGACAGCTAGTGCAGTAGACATACAACAAAAAAACCTTCCAAAACTGCCAACAAAATTGAAAAGACAACCAGAAAAGATACAATAATGCTTGTGCCTTACCTAGAAAGACTTAGTCTAGTTTTACAGCTGGTGCGTGTTGCAGAGTTGAAGGACCCTAAAGAGGCAACATCAGTGTCTGTCCTTCTCTGTTCTGCACACATCAAGCAGCAGAATGTGCCTGTGCATCCACTTATTGCCTGTTCTTTTCCTTATAAAAGTTAAAATACACCTGGAGACCAAGTGAAAGTCTCTTCCTTATGTTTTTATGACAGGTTGTCCAGAGTGCAAGCTAGGAGAGAACAGATTCTTTTCCAAGCCAGGAGCGCCCATTTACCAGTGCACTGGGTGCTGTTTCTCCCGGGCCTATCCTACTCCAATGAGGTCCAAGAAGACCATGCTCGTTCCTAAGAACATTACATCAGAAGCAACATGCTGTGTAGCAAAAGCATTTACTAAGGTGAATGTGTGAATGAGACCTGTTTAAGATTCTTTTAGGATGCAATCTTTAGTTGAAACAGTGAATAGAGAGAATATGTTTTTGATGGAGGACATCAGAGAACTATTTGAGGGAACCACCCTTGGCATTTATATTCTTCACACTTGGGTTCTTTTTTTCTAAAGAGGAGATTAAAGTGTCAACCAGTACTGAGTATTGTCAAGCAGTATTCAGATGGGATATGAAAATTGGTGTGGTGCCACTGACTTCAGTGAAACTGCTTTGACTCATGACACCTACAGTTCTGGTAATGCACTTGTCCCCCCATTTTTGACTCTTATGGTTGTGTGCCCTTTCCTTAAATGCTGTGAAATGTGTATTTGATTTTAGTGAGTTATTTTCCCAGCTTCTTTCTTGCATAGGCAGGAGCTCTCTGGGAAGGTAGCAGGTCAATACTATCAATTACGTATATGGGAATGAGGGACCAAAACCATCTGTGCTCATTAGATTAATTGCAATTGTGTGTTAATAGCATAACCAAGAGGGAACTGTAAACGTGTCAAACTACTTTGAGCATTTAACACTCTCATCTCAAATGTTGTTTTAAAGAGAGATTCTGCTAAAGCTGATTATTTTGGGAGTGATTCACCTGCAGGTGAAGAAACCTTAAATTTGATTTAATAAATGGTGACCTAGTTGAAACAAGCTAAGGCATCTGTTCTATAGTGATCTGCACATACCGGGCTCATTAAGCATGTCAGCTATAGTCTCAGTTCTGTTACCCACTCACAGACTTGGGGCCATTTGAGATGCCTTGGAGTACTGAAGACATCTGTGTATGGCTGGCAGACACAGGACACATGAAAGACCATCTCTAGTGACAGCTGGAGGCTAGTTGAGATCCCCTCTGAAATCTCAAGTGGCAATTGACAACTCTGTGTGCACAACTGAATGGAGCACTGGGTCTCCACAGGCTGTGAGGAGAGCCCAGACACCTGACTCACCTACAGACAACAATAGCTGAACTCATCCTAGCTCCTCATCTGAGTAGAGCACAGATCTTTTCTAGACCACAGGCATTAAACTTGCCCTGAGGCAGCAACTAGAATTTGGTCGAGATTAAAAATAAAGATGGCTCCTAGTGTTTGTGGCCTCCATTTTTATAGCCCCCATGTGGAATATTTTAAGGACTCTTCCTGACTTCTCACAGATTAATTCTTGACACTTTTTGAAAATTAGACACTATAAGGAGTGCCAGCTAAGGGACACCAATCTATATTACTATGCATGTCACTATTGAAAACCTTCTCTTTACAGCTCCGAAAGCCACAGGTGATGCAGCTTCACAGGTTGGTGTTCAGAGGCCATTCTAATACATGTACCCCAAAAAGCCTGTGTAGTTCATGGTTAAGAAGAAGGCTTCAGACACCTTTTACTTGAGAATACTGTTTCTACTGTGTAGCTAATGCTAATTATCTGTTATATGTGTGTGTTTTCTTTTTTTAAGATCACCCTTAAGGACAATGTGAAGATAGAGAACCATACAGATTGTCACTGCAGTACCTGCTACTATCATAAATCCTAAAGCCTGTCCCTTTGTTAATGATCAAGGACAACGGTGAATGGAATATTTGGTTTTGAGCTTTTATAGCACCACTGTGTAAAATGTTATGTTTTCTGGTCAAGACACTGGGTAGACTTTTGAGTAAGATGGATGTCTGTTTTGTTTCCTCTTTGCTTCTTCATGCATTTAAGTAAGTTCAATTATTTCCATTTGGGATAAAATACAGCACTTGCATGACAACCGAGCGCTTGATCTATTTTTAAAATAAACTGTCAGTTAAATCGTCAGTGTTTCTTGAGGAAAAACGGTGTTTCAATAGGTTAAAGAAAAAAAAAAAGAAGATACTGCTGCAGTTAATTTCTGTTTTATTCTTTTTTTTTTTTTTTAATGGGGGGGGGGGAAGGCCCACTGAGGGTTGGGGAAGTGGGGAGAAGAAGAAGCAATAATTGCTCCTTACTCGTTTAGTGATTAGGTTTTTTGAAGACCTTTTCCAAGACATTTTGTTTCTCCTGTTTATCTTCGTTTATTCATTACCTTATGGGCAGAAAGTGTAACAGTGTATCATCCATGCACAGCCCTCTGTCTTTCTGTGCTAGCTTTTGTTTTTCTTTGAACTTAATCTCCTACCATATAGGTAGGTAAATGGACGTAGAATTGGATGTTACAAAGAATTGTACAGTTCCACAGTGGTGGAACAGAAGAGAGATACAACTGTATTAGCTGTTTCAGGTTTGCCTGAGGAGCATGGTGCAGGGCTTTAGTAATTCCCAAATGCACTGTGCTGGACCCAAATATGCAAAGGAAAATGTAGGAAATATGTTAGATAAGAAGAGGACCACAGAATACATAATGTTACTATCATAAACTGAGATTTTAAAAATGGTACTTGTTCAGTTGTAGTGGATTCACTCAGGGTCTCTGGAGGAACTTCTTGCTGGAGCTCACCCATGGGAATCGAAGTGAATGGATTCCTTTGCTTTGCACCCTAATTTCTGGGGTAAGAACATCAGCCTTGCTATGGTTGCTGGCTGCAAGGGTTTTAAATGGGCTGCCTCAAAACCCCTCTGATGTATTTGTGGAGGATTTCCCTGCAGCAGATGCTGTGAGAGTAGCAAGTAAGAGCTTCTAGTCTTAGGGACAGGGAAGTTTACAAGGTGTGAGGTTGTGAGGGTGGCTGGTCTGTCCTGGGGCATGGACATGATAGGTGCCTGCACCTGTGCTGGATGACCTAAGTAGTTTAGACAGGCATCCAGGGCTAAGCTTTGATGGGGCACTTGAGCAGCCCAAGACCTGTGGTGTGGGATCTAATGATAGTTTAAATCCACTATTCATCCACCCTTCTGTCTATCACAGTGCAAATTCAGTGCCGTTTTCTAAGAATACAATCATGGGGCTTTGAGGAGTACAAAAGACTTCTCATAGGTAGGGGAGATGAGGTTCTTAGAGAAGCATGATTCAGCATATATCCAGTAAAATTTATTAGCCCTATCTTCGTGTCTGATTCAGTCTCTTCCCCACTAGGAACCACTGATCTGGTCCAGTCCCATGTCCTAGCTGCACCATGCACCAGGCCATTCCTGGGAGATATTTTGCCTGAGTTGCTCTTGGAAAAATCCTCCAGTGGTTACTCCAGACTGTGCCAGGAGACTGGTCTTCTTGTTTCACTATTCTTACTGTGCAGGAAATTGTCAGTCTTCTGGGCAGTTTTCCCATAATGTTTTATTTGTCTTGTTTGCTTCGACACTACTTTTGGTCAAGAGGGAGGTAGTCCAGCAGCGTGGTCTTTAGGATGAGTTTAATAACACCAACAACGTAGTTCTTCACAATAAGAAGTTTGTCATTTCTCATTTCATATCATCACTCAAGACAAGTAGAGGAGCACATGTCAAGCAGCCACTGTAGCTGACTCCCAATTCCAAGTTGTTGTACAGTTTTATTAAATGTGACTGATGCAAGTACTTTTGTGGGAGAGCCAGATCCTGCCTGGAATTTTTGGGCAATGAGAGAGGAGTGATTTGAAGCCGCAAGATGATTACCTTTGGGAATGGTATTGCATTTTCTTATAACTTTGACATGACTGAAAGGGAAAGCAGGGAAACACATTCTCTAAAATTTGCTTGCAGGGGAGATGTGCCTTTTTATCTTGCCAAACTTCTTGGATTCCTCTTACTCAAGTGAGTCCCTTTGGCAGTATCAAGTACTTGCTTGTCTATCTATGCCTATGCTGCCCACAATGGCAAGTTGGTGACATGATAAACTTCTGTTTGCATCTTCTGAAACAGCTTCCCTTCTATGCATTGTAAAGCCATAGGAATAAGGACGTAAGGGCATAGACTTGTTAGAGTGAGTTCAGAGGAGTCCACAAAGATGATAAGAGAACTGGAGCACTTCTCTTTTGAAGACAGGCTGACCTAGAGAAGAGAAGGCTGTAGGGAGACCTTATAAGCAGCCTTCCAGGTGCCTACAAGAAAGCTGGAGAGGGACTATTTACAAGGGCATATAGGGATAGGACAAGGGGGGAACGGTTTAAACTGAAAGAGGGTAGATTTAGATTAGATATTGGGGAAAAAATTCTTTACTGTGAGGTTGCCCAGAGAAGTTGTGGCTGCCCCATCCCTGGCAGTGTTCAAGGCCAGGTTGCATGCAGCTTTTAGCAACCTGATCTAGTGTGAGATGCCCCTGCCCATGGCAGGGGGGTTGGAACTGGATGATCTTAAGGTCCCTTCCAAGCACTCTGTGATTCTATGAATTATTAAAACCTAGTAACCAGAATGAAACTCATGCTTTAAAGAAGACATGAGATGTGGTAGCCCTGTGTAATTTTAGGTTGCCTAGTCTTATTTTTCAGTGTCTTTTCCCTCTTGCTTGTACAAAAGCATTTAGTCATGAACTTCTCAACTCATGGATCCCTCTTCCCCCTGAAGGAGACCTCAGACATCCAGAGGTCTCAAAGTGTATTGTGAGGGTAAGTAAATGGAATACAGAAGCATCCACTTAATTAGCAGGCTCCAAGTCAGAAGAAACAATAGGGGACAAAGAAAGTGGTAAAATAAACCCTCAGATACACAAACCTAACAATAGGTGATAAAGGAGGCAATAAGAAAGAGCAAAGCTCTGCTGATGGGCCATCAGTAGTGGCACTGGGGCAGGTGGCAGGTGGGCAGCCCCAGCTCCTTAACCAGAGTCAAGGCTCAAGGCTGCCCCGGCTGTGCTGGGGCCTTGTGGGGAGGCATGGGGGTTTGCCAGACTTGTGGTGGGGTATCAGAAGGGGCTCATAGGACCATGAAAATGTTGGTATAGGGTGTTCAGAGGAAAGGCCAAAGGTGCAGAAAGGTGGTGGTGGTCATCAAAGTGGACTGGGGAGAAGCAAATGTGGGAGAAGAGAGAGGGTATTAAAGGGGGTTGGTCATGTGTGCAAGTTGCCAGTCAATGTGCTTGTCTGAGTGAGCTTCTACTACATCACTGCAGTCTGTCCTAGCTTCATATTCAGTCTTTTATTTAAGGTTTTTTTGTATTTTCTGTGTAATCTCACATTGTATCCCATATGTGAGTGCTGCAAGGCCTGAGTGCTAGCAGCTGGAGAAGAAATGTATAGGTCTTGGTGCCAGCAACCAAAGAGACCAGTAGGCAGGAGAGACATGGGTCATCCCACCTGGAGGGACTGTAGGCCAGAAGGCTGCAAGTCTATATGTTTAGGTGTCAGAGGGGCCATGATGTGTGTTTATGTGGGAGAGGTCTACAGCAGTACCTGTAAATACCTCAATTGACTTAATCCTGTATTCATGTGTATGTGTGATTGTACATCAGATTTTAAGTTGGACTAGTTGGTGAGCAGGAGGAAGCCTGCATCTGGAAGGACTTGAGGTCAGAGCCCATGCTGGATAAGGGGACCAGGGTCTGGGCACATGTGAACTGAGAAGCTGCACCTAATATTCAATGAATCCATGATTGTGAGGATGCTTATGAGACAAGTGTGTAGTGCACACTTCTGTTTGCACTCCAGGTGGAGAGTAGGAGGAGACCTTCTTACCAGGTAAGGGAGCCTAGGTATGGGTATTAGAGGGCTTTACAAGCTGGGCGCATATTCAAGGATCTGTGAATGTGACTGTGCTTATGAATCTAGAAAGTGAGGGCAAAGTTTTCATAGCGAATTTCAATCCTGATCAGCTAAAGAGAAGGAACAGGACTGGGCTTGAAAGTAGGAGTGAAAACCAAGGCCATAGTCAGAAGAGTGGTGGTAGTAAGTCAGTGAGCCCATAAACAGCCAGGGCTAGGAAGAACAATGCTACATGCTGTTAGGAAGCTAATACAGTTGACCATAGTAGAGAATTAATGAGGTATGGATGGGAATATATGATGGAATGCAAACTAGATTTTTATCTGTAGGGATTAAATATCAGATTTCCGGTAGGAATGGAAAAAAAGAAAAAGAAGTACAATATAGTTTTCCTACATTAGAAAATGGCTGAAATGGAGGCTAGATTGGTCACATATATTGAAGAGGGCGTGGAGAAATGGTATCACAAAATCAGAAGAGAGACTAATCTCTTGTTTACACAGATAACTAATGTGCATCTTCTATATTTTAGGAACAGGGTATTTGTGCATGGAGATAAAATGAAGTCCTTGTCAGTGTGGTTTATATGTAGCAATAAATCAGGATGATACTGAGGATTAAAAATGCTGAAGATCAAGCAGGCTGAAGATAAAAATGATAAGTTTTTACTGTCACAGTGACCTATATAAACCTACGTTGCCATAGTCCTAATAACAGATACCTGCTGTGAGCAGAGGGACTACTGAAACTTGATTTCCTGACTATCTGTGCTCTCCCTCACCAAAGATCCATTTTGCCATGTCCTTAGTAAACCCCTCTCCCCCCTCCCTGGGCGTTTCCATCAGGTGCCCTTCTGAGCTGCTGCAGAGCCATCAGCCAGAGCCAGGGCCATGCTGCTGTTTGTCCATCCAGCATGTTTTCTTAGGGCTGCTATTGACTTCTTTCCACTTAGACCCCAGTTCTTATATTTTGCCATTAGCAGGGGTTGATTTTCACAAGAGTGGTAAGGCCTTCCAAGGGCTGAGGTCATTACCCATCACCCAGAAATGCTCAAAACTGACCAAAGAGTTACAGAGCTGCTGAGGAGCGGCTGTCAGACAGCTGTGTAGACATCTTCACTGCTGTGAGAAGCCAGGCTAAAAACCCTTCCGATGATTCATAGGTGTTATGGTTTCCAGGCCACAGCTGGTGAGCGCAGGCAGGGTGTCTGCTCGGCAGAAAGATAAGCTCTCCAGCTGCAGGGATTTAATGAACTGAAATTTCAGACCAGACTGCTTGCTTACTCTTAGCCAGCCCAAAAGGTTCCAAGTGAGGAGTAGTCTTCATTATCCGTCACCCTGTCTAAACAATGATTTTAAACAGTGGTGAGAGGGAAAGAGAAAGGTATCCTGGGGCTTGGGCTGGATAAGTATAGGCTGTATGTTTCCCCTTTACAGCTGGGTGAAAGCTCTTTGTTAACTTGGAAATTGCCTAAATATGTTCATAGATAGCAGGGGCCTCTTGCAGTGGAGGGGAGGGGGTTTCGCTGCATCAAAGAAGATTGCTGTGAAAAAGAGAGATTGGAAGATGATGTCAGGAAACAAACACGTTTGGTGGTGCAATAAAACCAGCAGTTAATCACTTTATTAGTGCCTGGAGCATTTACACATTTAAAGGGTTTCGCTGTTGCTCCTCAGTTTCTCATGTCTCTGGCATATGTTAACCCAGCCCTCGGCCTGTTATCAGGTTAGAATAAAATGCCATGTCATTATATGCACACATCTAAGCAGTAAATTTAACAGTTACTGTCCTGCCAAACCATTCTGGGTGTTGAGGTATGACATAAACCAATATTCTTTTGGTTGAGGGAAAAAACCCCAGCAAATTTCCTCCGGGAGGGGATTTCAGCTCAGTGTAATTCCGTGTGGTTTCATTTTTCTTAATTTATTTGATAATGTGTTTTTAATGTCATCTGTCATTCTCTGTGTTTTGGATGCCCTTCTGGTCAAAGCAGGCATTCTTTTAGCCCAAGTACTCTCTTTCTGACTCAGGCAATATCAGATGCCGTTTCCAGCAGCTCATGAGTCTGGCCACTTCTTGCAGTCAGTTCCCTTTGTGACACCCCAGCATCCACATTTGTTTAATGGGGGATATTTCTCTGCTTTATTCTTTTTGTACCTACCCATGCACTTCTTTTCTATGAATTTATATATTCTGGTTTGAACTTGCTGTTATTATCTGCCTTCATAACCTCCTGTCACAGTAAGTTAGAGAAGTGTAAAAAATGCTTGCTTTATTCTGTTTTAAACTAATTTCCTAGCAATTGCCTTCATTATTTTGTAATACTCAACTGTTCCTCTTCCTAGCTTTTTCCTGTCCATCATAAAGAGCCCAGCATTCATAGGTTTTCTCTTGCCAGGCAGCTGCTTGATCATTTTGGTTGGTGTTCTCTGTACCTGCTTTAACTCTACTGCATCCTTCCTGAGATGCAGAAAGCAGACGATGAACTGAACTCAAGTGTGGTTTTATCAAAGTTATATGTAGTAGCAAAATGATGCCTTCTGTTTTGTTTCATGATACTGTTTTGGCTCTTATCCATAACCATAACTTGTCTGATGACTCTTTTTATCTGACATAGTGCTGTCAGTTCTGTATTCAGCATCATGTAGGTGTGGTTTGCTTTGTTTTTCCCAAGATGTATTAATTTACACTTATATTTTCTGAAGCTTACCTGACACCTGTTTGCCCATTCCATTTTGTGTGGTCTTTGTGGGGTTCTTCACTATCAGCAGAAGAGTTGTCTGCCTGAAAAAGAGTTCAGTACTGAACAGTTCCACTGTGAAGGTGGAAATTTCACTGTGGGTTTCCTTCACTAGGTCTCTGATGAACAGTTGAGTAAAATTGCTTCCAGCATTTTTCCTTGGAAGTAAAAGCTTAATTAAGCCTTACCCTTTGCTTCCTATCCTTTAGCCAGCTTTTACTTTGTCAGAGAAAACTTCCCTCCAACACTGTGGCAACTGAAGTTTCTTTAAAAATACTCTTTCAGCATTATTTTGACATGTCTGCATTTTCTGTGGTGTTACAGTTGTAAAACATCCCAATTCTTAGTATCCCAAACCGGTCTCAAGCTGCTGCTTGATAGAGATGGAACAACCACCCAGTGGCTGCTAAGACTGCCATTACCTTGCTGCAGGGTTTGGGGTCAGGTCTCCTTACAGCTGAGTCAGTTTTCCTTTCTTGAAGATTTCATAAAGGTATTTTCTTTTGGAACGAGCCTAACTCTAGTCCAGCTCAGACAGCAAGGCTTGAGCTTCCTGGCTGCATTGCCACTTCCTACACCTCTGTGTGCAGAGAGCCTGGAGAAGAATAAGTTCAGAAACAAAACCACTGCTCTGACAACAGCTCCTATCCCCTATCCCTGTTTCTCCCCCATCCAGAAATGATTACAGTAAGTCACTGCTGGCTTGTATCAACACAGTAACTTCTGCCACACGGTCCCAGATAAGCTAATCTGTGTTTACAGGGAAAGAGTCAAGCTCCTTTTCCCACTCTATTCCGTATCTCCCCTCCAATTTTGTTCCCCCTCATGATTCTCAGTTTACATTCTCTGTAGTGATACTCGAATGAGTGCAGAATCCCATCAGCTCACATCCTCAGCAGACAGCGATAGAGGATGTTCTTCCTTGTTCTCACTCCTTAACATGAGTGTACACCCATTACTTTGCCAAGTAAGGTAAGGCCAGTTGAAGGTATGAAGGGAGATTTCCCCCTCACCCCCTGCAAGTTTCTGGGTTAGCTTGAATTGGAATAGCTATGTTTTTGCATGTGTTTGTCATTTCACTTGTTTTATGTCTTTACACTAAGTGGTTCATAATGTTCCTTTCATGCAAATACACTCCCAGAGGAGGATACAACAACAAAACAGTTCTGAAAAGTCACCAAATAAATTAAAGTGCATAACACTCAGCCATGTATCCTTGGAAAAACATAAGGGCAGCCCAGGGAAAGGAGCCCCAGCTGATGGAGCCTACAAGTGCAGGGTTGGAAGTAAGAGTCTGAAATGGCTCTAATTTAATGTTTAAAAGAGATGGGTAATTGCATGGCCATTAGTAACATTGAATACAAAGATAATGAGCAGATCCAGTGATTCAAGAAGTAAGTTGGCCCTGTAGACATTTGGAACAATGTTTTTCTTCACTGTGGTTTGGTCAGATCACTTGTTTGTGATAGGTTTTCTTTATTTTTATTTTTTTTGGTTACCTTTCCTTGGGCTTGAGGCATTCATCATTGCTGGGTCAGTGATACAGGGGTTTCTAGTAAGGATTTTCTCTTGTTTCTTAGTATTACTGAGTATTTTCTGTCCCAAGCAGATGAGAAAACATAATCTTGCTCTGGGTGTGTTTCAGTGAGGGGACTGAAAAACAGCAGAGTGCTCACAATCATAAAGCAGCCCATGGGGACAGTGTAAAGCTATTTACTGTAACAACCAGCTTTTCTGCTCTCTGCAGTTTTCCCACCCTTGGGCAGCATTAGCTCCCTGACCTTTTGGTGGTGCCACGGGTGCAATAGATTTCTGTGAAGTGCTTGGGAAGATGCTATGAATCAGTTCAGTGGTTAAGCTCTGGATCAGTCTTTTGGTTGTGTTATGGACAATCTCAGTAAGCAGCTGAGTTCCTGATTGTTGAACAGGATGTTAGGGCTCTACAGGCATAAGCTGGTGACTGTGGAACAACGTATCACATTAGTTGAAGTGATTCCGGGTGTCCATGTGGCTGTGAGTGACAAAGAGTTTCTTCCTTTTGAGCTGATTTATTAGAGGGTGGCTAAGGGGTGAAGACAGTGCTGGGATTCTTAAATGAGGACTGTGTTAGAACATAATGCCTGTTGAGAAATGATCATGTACTTGAACTGTACTTTGTAGCTTCTAAAACTCAACTTGCCATTTTCATACTTATAGTTAAAACTCTGACCTTGATGTTTCCTATTACTTTTGGTTTATATTAAGTGTAAAGTAAGATCACTAATATTTTCTTCCAGCAAAAGAAAAATAAATGTGTTTTTCTGCTCTTGTTATTTTAAAACCTCATTTCAGTGGGTTGGGCAGAAAGTCTTGTGCTTGGTAAATCGTAATTTAAGACTGAAAACCACTGCACCTCCTTTCATCTTTTAGGTACCTCTTCAGGGCATTGCAGAGAAGAGGGTTTGGATAGGTCTGTATCTGGTAACAAGTCCTCTGAGTAGGTGATGTAAAAGAAGACTAGAATATTGCTCCCTGAAAGCCTCTCCCTGCCTTCAAGCCCTGAAGTAAAGAATAGTGCACAGGCTGGGAGAATGAGGTTGTATGTTGTAACTCCATCCTCTTCTTTCTACACCTCGTAACATATGTCAGAGAGATAATTGCAAGTTAACATATATCAAAGACACAGAGACCAACAAGAGCCTCTCCAGAAAACCAGCAGCCAAACACCCCTAAAAGTTGTGTGTAGCTGGGTTTTAAGATACCACCAGCTTGTTGTGAGGAGAGCACCCCATGTACCACTGGGGATCTCGGAAAAAAGGACACATTTCTAGGGATTTGAATACATATACATACATATATATTTTTATATATGGGTTTTTATGAGCTACTTGAACACCTCATACACATTTACTGCAATAGGCAGCTGAAGCTCTTTGTTGATTGATTTGATGCTCTTTGTTGCAAAGTGCCTGAACTGGTGAAGATCACATTTTAACTTGAGTATTCTCAGATCCTGCTTTTTTACCTTCAGGCATCTATTCCTGAGCCATGGTAAAATCCTCACCAGAAGCAAACATATCCTGTAGCCACCATATTCCAAATGGAACTAAATTGGAGCAGAGTCCTGAGTGCATCACCAGAACCACTATGACCAGCACCCCAGGCACTACAGCCTGAAAACAGCCCACCAGACATCTTTGTGTGAGTGAGACCAGACCAAGTCACACCCTCAGCAAGTGGAGGAACAGTGATTTCCCAAGGCAGATATACAAAGATTGAAAGAGGGAAGTAATATTCATAGCTAGGCTTCATAGCAAATATTACAGACTTGGCAGGAACACTGGTTTCCCAGAACATCACAGCTTTTCCTATGAATGTTTTGCTGCTTGTACCCCATCTTTACACTGCAGAGGCAGTGGCTCTCTCAGCTCTCCTCTTCCAAACCTTTTTTTTGTATCACAGGGGTGAAAACTATCCTCCTCCTTACAGTCCTTTAATCGATGAAACTCAGCAAATATTGCCTGTCTGCAGCTAGCCTGAAGCTTGCTGTGCTCTTTCAGACCTCATCTGTTCCTGGTCTCACACCTCTTTCCCAGGTATATTAACTGGTGTATAAAAACAGTTGTCTCTGCAATCTCGACCCTACTTGCACTCCCAGACCTTTACAGCTACTCCCCCTTCCCCATCAAATAATGTCACCGCTGGCGGGATGCTCTTCTCATCTATAGAAAAGTGTCTATCTGTCTTTATTCCTAATGAAGCTGTGGAAGCAGAAGGTGGTTCAGGTGGGAAGGGACTCCAGGAGGTCTCCAGCCTGACCTCCTACTCACAGCCAGCTCAGCTGTGGGATGGGGTGGCTTTTAATGATGCTGCCTGGCAGTAGGATGGGTTTGAGCTTTGAAGAAGGAAGACAAAGGCAGCAATGCTTTAAAGAGCTTTCTGTGTGTGCAGGTGTTGCACAACTGGAGCATCGTGTCTGTGTAGACCCAAGGTCAAGCTAATACATCTCACTTTTTCTCTCCCTGTTGGGTCCATATCTGAAAGGAAAAACAAAAGTCCCCCCTAATTGTCTGCTGCCAACCTGTATTAATATTGATGTAGCTGAGACACCTAGATACGACGGTTGGATTCCCGTAATTGAAATGCAGCTTTCAGATCTCCTGTCCTGCATTCTACATGCATATTCAGTCATGTCTCAGAGGAGAGCTCCTTTCTCCTCAGAAACTGGGCTGGTTTTTTTTTTTCATTTTTCCGGATTTATTTCCTTGGAACTTCGAAAACACGAATATATTACAGAAGCATTGCCAAGGATCCAAAGGCTTTAGGCACTTTGTGTTTCGATTTTCTAGGAGGCATTTCCTTTTGCAACAGCTCCCGGTGTGAGTATTTATGGCCCTTGAATGCCATCCAGTGGTGGGAAGGCAGGGCATCTCCCAGCCTGCTGATAAACTGCCTCCAGCCATGGCACGGTCACACGTGAAATTTTTACATTAAGAGCATATCGTTCCTGTGCCCTACTTGTAGTGAACCCAGAAACCACGAAAATGTATTTCCTACGGCAGGTCACAGCAACAGAGAAGCCATCTGCTGCTTCACAGTTCTTTAAAATTAGAGAAAGACATATACCCTATTTATAATTTGAATTTGTCCAGCTCTAAAGCTCAAGCTTTAGACAACTGCAAGGGCCGACTTTCCCATCTACATCATGGTTTTTATAAGGCAGAATTTTGTCTTGGGGTTTGCTAGACCAGGAGAGCTAGAATGTGAACTCATGTGGAAGGGGACTGCTTCATTAACCATTTCCATGCAGGGCTGTGCAATAGCTGGGTATCTCAGAAACATGACATGCAGAGATTACAAAATATGCCTTTACGTCGGTAAAAGTACTTTCTGGTGTACTTCATATGGTGTGGATTCAGTTAAGATTTGACCCTAGGCAATTACAAAACCACAGACTGTAGGTAACAAAGAATGGTTAGTTCAGGCTGCCCAATGAACAGGAGTTTGTTTGGGAGTTCAAAATACATACTATTATCTGAAAAGTTTGTTTTTCATAACCCCCCTCCCAATAACAAACAATAATAAGCACAGTTCTTCAAAGAGTTACCATTGCTCACTACTTAAATTGCTATTTCAAAAGCCAGGTTTTCACTTTTTTCTTTCCTCACCCAGTTTCTGCTTTTCCCAATCCCTGCCACTTAATGACAGCAATACAGAATCACAGAATCATACAATAGTTAGGGTTGGAAAGGACCTTAAAATCATCTAGTTCCAACCCCCCTGCCATAAGCAGGGACACCTCACATTAAACCATGTCACCCAAGGCTTTGTTGAACCTGGCCTTTAACACTGCCAGGGATGGAGCATTCACAAACTCCCTGGGCAACCATTCCAGTGCCTCACCACCCTAACATATAGAATGTGTGAAGAGGTAAATGGCCAGAAAACAGAAAGAAACAAATAAAAACCCACTCCAAAACAATAACAGAACAATTCCTTATTTTCTTATTTCTTCTTGCACCAAAAAGCATCTTCATTTTTACATCACTGCAAAAATGCCGTTGTCAGGCTTTTAAAGCTCACGTCATTTGGGGAATATTTTCCCATTTAAAGTATTTTCTGCCCAGTCACCTCTGCTTTACAATGAGATTCATGTCAAACTATGGTTTCTTGCCCTCCAGCAAGATTCCTCACTTGCACCCTGAGCTGGGGACACTTACGCTGCCCAGTGCTGACCACGAGTTTGACAATGAGTGTGTCCTGGCGTCAGTCAAACCATCACAAAGGATGAGCCCTTGTCGTGAAGCCTCAGGCTGCTGTGTGAACCCTTCCTTACAGATTGCCTTGCAAGGTTGGAGCACAGAGGTGAATGAATGTTAATCCTTTCCCCTCTCCCTGTCTACAGTCAGTGGCAGGGGACATCCCTAGCTACTTGGTCATTCGTACTGTTGACCCATTAGCACAGTCCATGACACTGTGTTGGTTTATGTGTTGGTTGTTGGGCACAAATCGCAGACCTGGTTCAAGAGGGACCATTGTGGATTGTCCCAGTATGGATCCGGTTTTGGAGGGCAGGTTTGGAGAAGGAGAGAGAGCTCCTGATCTGGCCTCAGGAGCAGGGAGCAAGGACTCGTCCTGTTGGTTGGATGAGTGTCTGTATCGTTTGTGTACAAGTCGTGGGCTTCTAGAATGTAGTACTTGAATATCTCCTGAATCCCGGACACTGTTTATAGTTTTGTTTGGCATTGGCATTAATGGCTACTCAATATTTACTTGTTATGTTAAGGCACAAAATAGTACATACTGCAGTTTTCATTTTATCCTGAGTATTTGGGATGGAGGCTCTGGGATCAGCAATGCCATAGAATTCCCTGGGTCTGATTTTCAGGGATGCTAATGCAACAACAATGGCACACATTTTGTGATGAACACTCCAAGTCTGCCTGTCTCTGAACACTAATCTGAGAAAAGAGGTATCACTCAGTTCTGCTGATGTTACTTCTCTTTACCCTTTGCTTTGACAAGCAGATTCCCAAAGCCTTTTTCATGAAGATCCTGCATACACTTCTCTTGATGAGGCAAATCACATCTCTCTTTTATCCGCCACATCTCTCAAAGAACAAAGTGCTTCTAGAAACCAGGATTTGTAGCAGTTCTCCAAGTGCTGAAAAATAAGCACAGATCGAGCCTCGAAAATTAACAGCCTTGCGTAAAAGTAATGAAATCATCATCAGCAGTAGATTGTAAGTTTATATGTACCCCTTAGCAGTACCATTTTAAAGCTTCCTTGCCTTTCTTGTACCCGCATATCTTGGCAGAAGGCACACAAGTGGACAGAGGCGGACAGAGGCAGGCAGAGGGAGGCAGGGCTGCCTGTGGTCCAGGGTGCTTGGTCCTTCCAGCGTTTGCCTCCGCTCCCCACTTCTGACTGCCCAAGGGGTTCAGTATCTCCCCTGTTTTGGGGGTTAGCCTCTAATTCCTGGCAAAGGGATAGAGGGAGCTGATTCAAGAAGCAGGGAATGAATGTGACTTCTACACTGAGCTAGTCTTGACACAGGAACTGTTTGCACAGGTGTTTGTTCCTGCCTGCATGGTACCTTGCAGTCACTGCCATGTGTCCTGCTAGTGCTCGGGACAGCAGTGATACCAGCAGGCAGCACAGAGCTCCGTTCTTGGCAAAACCAGCGTTAGTTTGTGCTATACATCTGCTTTTCTGTCATTCCTGCACAACCAGAGGCCATGGATCTCGTATCTGAAGAAGCTGATGGGTACATTGTGCAGCCATGTTGGGCTCCATGCTAACCCAGTGCTGCACAAGTATTTTCTGCCTTGTGACAGGGCTTCTAATTTAATCCTCTCCTAGTACTTCTGAGTCTGAGTAGCATTTCACTGTTTGATGCGTTCCTCTCTATTTGCATGAAGTATAGTTAAAGTCTTGTTTCCATCAGCACAGGCATGAGCTTGGATGTTGGGTAGAGATGATTTCCTCACTAAACAACCCCCGTTTCACCAAGCCATATCCTTACAGTTCTGTCTCACTTTGTTTTCTGTTGTGGGGGTGCAGATATTCCTGTTGACAGCCTCTGTCTGTCTCCTGGCTCCTCTCTGTTTCGTAGCAGCATATCCCCTCTCTGCCAGTAGATGCCATCAAAACTAATAAAATGTGAGAAGCTACAGGTTAACACGGAGAGGACAGCCCTGCTTCTTTTCCACTTTCTCCTCCTTCTCTACAACCTGGCCAGAAAGAGTAAGGAGTGATTAAAGACTAGACTAAAAATAATTCAAAGAACAGGTTAAAGAACTTGTAAGTTTGATGTCTTGAGGCTGACCACATCTAATTAAACAAGGGTGGAAAGAGCTAGTCAAAGCCATCTCAGTGTAATTAACAACTATCACAAAGAGTTGAAGGGATGTGGGGAGGCCTCACATGCCTGCATTTAGACAAGTGCAAATAGGGTTTAAATAATATCAGACTGACACCTGAGAAGATGTAGGACACACTTTTAAGCAATCAATCTCTATACACCTCCTCAAGTAAAAAGAAATAACATTGATTTGTTGAAAACAAATTGTGCCGAAGAAAACTAATTTCATTCTTTGACAGGGTAATGGCCTCATTTATGAGGGGAAATGGGAAATGTAATTTACCTTGCACTTAAGTCAAACTTCTGTTACAGGTTTTGGATATATTATTTTCATATCATGTCTGTGTCTAGAGAAAATTTTAATTCCTAGATGAGTGCATTATTATATGCATTGTGGTGAACTATCTGAGTGCATGGCTGGGGTTGATGGCTAGCAGACAAAAACATGGAACTGCAAAGTAAGTAATCCCAATCCAGCAGGAGAGAGAAGTCTGACTCCAGTCAGTGCAGGGATAAGGCTCTACCCTGCTTCCCCTCCACTGGGGAATGCTCCTGGGAAACAGGAGCTTTAAATGTCAGTAGGCTAAAGACTGTCATCTTTTCAGCCCCCAAAGGCCAGGAGGATCTGAACTTAAACAACCCCATGGGACAACAAACCCAATCAGATTGTACTCTGAAACAGTCTTTCCCCTTGTAGAGGATGATCACACCATTTTTCACTTAGTTTCTTTGTCAAGGGAAATTCAGGGCTCAACAACCTTCCCTGCAGAAGGTGAGTTTGTTAGAGTGTAATGCATCAGGGATGGAAGAGAGAACTTGCACAAGAAGTTATGTGCTTTGCGGCTGTCTGTTATTAGGAAACTTTTCCTGCTGCCTTACTGGAAAGTGCATCAATACTCACGTCTAGAAATCATCTGCAGAGCTTCTCCAACAAATGCCACCTGTCAATGCCCCACTGCAATGCAAATGAACAGAAACATTGCGTGACACTTCCTTAAGTCATTTGCTTTCTTGTTGCTTCTACAGCCACGAATGAAGCCTAGACTTTGATTTTCTGGGGACTCTGCCAGTTTTTAAGACACGTTTTCACAGTGTTTCTGCCACCTGTTTCATGGAAACTCTTTTCAAGGAATTGTTAAGATCTGGCAAATAAACATCAGTGATTTAACACTGAGGTTAATTGGTTTCTTGCTGTTTCAAGATGCCCAAAGCATGAGTGGTTGATGGCCATACTGCTGGTTTGTAGTGAAAATCTCCTGAAGTAGATGCCTTTGTCTCATTTATCTCCAAGGGAGGAATTAGATATTTGAAAATGGGCTTAAGGAAACATGGTTGTTCTAGTCTGTTGTTCTTTTAAATTCCCACCAGCTGCAGCTGCCACAGCACTATGTAACCATGTAGGAGGGGGAGGAGAATATATATAGTTGTGTTAATATAATGTTGCATACATTATTAAATCACCAAACCATAAACTGCTCAAGATGAGGTATTTGTCCTTTTAAGCCATCCCTGCATGTGGGGAAGATAGGTGGGGAACCAGCATAGGACCTACAGCTGTGCCAGCTGAACTCATTGAGAATGCCACCTGAGGATAAATGGTATTTTTATATGTAGGGTTTACGTACTTCACTGAACAGCAACTTTTTAATGCATATTTATAAGGCATATGCAAAGTGATGTACCCCTTTACCTTTACTTTTATGGGCCATTACCTAAAACTAATACGGGACTGAGCAGACAGCACACTGTAGTATTAGTTACCAAGGATCAATATGTTGGCTTTGAAGATGTTCAAGGCCAGATTGGACAGAGCCTTGGGTGACATGGTCTAGTGTGAGGTGTCCCTGCCCATAGCAGGGGGGTTGGAACTTGATGATCTTAACGTAATTTCCAACCCAAACCATTCTATGACTCTGTAATTGGCTGTAAAGCCTGGAGCCCAGAGATACATGTAAGAGATTTCTCTGGCTACTAGAGGTAATTTATTTTTCTGGTAGACATATGCTTGTTTAAGTGATGTGCTTTCTGGAATACTGCTCTCCTGGAATAACAGTTACTGAAGAGTATTCTGATAGTTAAATGTACACTGTGTGGGGCCTTTAATACTTGTAAGTACTTCTTGTAATAGGCACTCAACTAAAGAGGAAGTGTGTCGTTCTGAACCACTTATTGAATGTAAGCTGATTTCTTGTCTTCTACTCCTGTTGACTTGAGGGGTAGTTGATGGTTGTCTTTTTCACTTAACACCTTCTGTTAAGTGGATCTCGGGCTCCACTGAGCACTGTGCACTGAGATCTGAATGAAAACAAGCATCTTAAGAAAAGATACGTGTCCGTGCAATGACACTTTAATACTAACCTTGACATCTTCATTATTAGGTCTAAGACAGTCCTATTTTGTTCAGAGTCTACTCCTTGTCTGAGTTCTGTGGGAGACTATATGAAACTCAATGGCTTTGCACTGATGATGGAAACTATTTCTCTTCACTGGGAGTGGAATCTGTTAGATCACACATGGCATAGGACTACCTCTATAACCAGTGGAGAGAGACACATCTCTGTACAGGGGTCATTTGTATCCTTGTTGGTGTCGTGAGAAATACTACATGAGTGGCTCGGGTGCCTCATTTTTTGTGGCCAAACCAACGTGAAGCAAGTCCCACCTGAGTGTTCCCTGAAGAGCTAATTGCTAACTGTTGAGATGAACCTTGAAATGCTGCCACCGTTATACATCATGATAGTAGAGCAGCATCTACCTTGTTGAGCTGCCCTCAGCTTGCTGGTTTGGGCTTTGCAATGGCACTCCTGGGGCTGAGGCAGAGGAAGACATTGAGGAAGAGGAGGTTGTTGGTGGTGCCTCAAGGAGAAGGCTGATGGGTCAGGAGATGCAGAGCACTAAGAAGACCATGAGGTAGATCCTGGGAGAGGGTGCAGGTAGGAGGTAACAGTAAAGACTGGTGTTCAATACCCTTTTAGAAGTGTGTGCACTCATGCATTGAAACACTGAATGTCTGTCAAAATGCTTTGGCTTTCTTCCTATGTATTTTTTGTGCAGCCAATTTTTCCTCAGCCAATATTAATATTGAAATTTGCTGTTGGCAAAACTTGTAGCAGAAGCTGGTGTGTAAGCATTAGTGTCTTTTCCCATGGCTGAACTGAGCAGAAGAGGTCTCAGGGGGTCTGTGAAGCAATTGCAGCAGAACAGCAGTCTTCAGATTAAGCCTTAAGAATACATGAAATTTTGAGAGAAGCTTTTCTGACCATAATGCCTCAACAGTTGCAATCTATTAATGGCCAAGAAATAAGCAGAATAGGAAGGAAGATTTGTCAAGTGATAAGTGTTCAGAGGCTGCTGCAAAGAACAGCAGAAGAGATGAAAAGCATCATGCTTCAGTTGCAGCAAGGGAGATTCAGGTTACATAGTGAATAAAGCTTTCTGTTGCTGAAGGAAATGAAGCAGGGAAATAGGCTGTCTGAGGAAGATGAGGCTTCTCCATCACTGGAGGACTTTAAGAACAGATTGAACAAACATTTGTCAGAAGCGGCATGCCTGTAGGTGACCTTGCATTAAGGCTAGCGAATGGATGAGACCCTTCCAGCCTTATGATCTGCTGTCTGTCTGAGATGGATTACCTACTACAGACAAGTCTGTTGGCATCAACACCACCACAATGTTTTTGTCAGACTGTTAAACCACTGCAAATACAAACAGTAAGCTATGAGTTTAACACTTCATGTTTGATTGGGGTTAATTTCCTGAAATGAAGCTAGGGAAATATGTTTAGGAAGCCTATTTTGAAAGCTCCAAGTGTAACCCTTGCTGCTTCTAATATTGCAGACTGCGTCATACAGCAAAACACTATCTAAAGAACTAGGGTTTGGAGAGTTCATTGTTCTTTTTGAAGTGTGAGTTATTCTTCATTCAGGTAGGACCAGAGTGATACAAGACAGACCTGTGTGAATTACAGCATCTTGCTGACACCTCCCTGTGTGCAGTGCATCTTTCTCATGTGCTCTCTGCGCTTCCAGTCCTGGCTCTCCCTGTCTTGCTGGGCTTTTGAGCAGCCTCAGGTGACACATGATGTATGTCCCCTACAGGAGCCACATGGACCAAAGCTGCTTCCATCTGCTCAGCATCTGCTTCTCACCATTTCCCCATAGTGTGTGAGATGAATGGTTTGGTCATGGTGATCTAGGCAGCCTCCTTGGCTCTGGCTGGTTTTGTAGCTAATACCAGCTGGTTTTTGGCCAGAAAAATCTGTGCTTGACAGAATCAGGAGGAAATGGTCTGTTTCCCAGTGAACACTGTGATTGCTGGGATGGCAGAATGATGGTAAAATCAACAAATGTCATCATCATTACACCCTAGGTGTCAGTATAGGTACATGACTGAGAGGAAAAAACAGGGCTTCAGAGTGTGCCAGCGTTATATTTGCAAATGATGTTGATATGTGCGAATTATGGCAGTGACTGGTGGGTCCACAGTGTATGAAGAAATTGCTCCTTCTGTGACTGTGATAACCGCTGCTTCTCTTTGTGGTACTGTAAGTGGGACATAGATGTCCAGTGTGTGGCTCCAAAATAGTCTGGCATACTGGTTGCATGGGAGGGAATGGTGAGGCCTGGTCTGGGACAAGTGGAGAATGACCTGGAGAGGCAGCTGCTGACAGTATGACTTGAAGGCTTCCATGATAAGGATGGCCACCATAATAGTTAATGGTTAGCTCCTAAGTCAGGACATGAGGGATAGGAAGTTGATGTGACCATCTTTCAGAGGAGGACAGTTACCTGTATCTGTACAGCAGCTATGGCTGGATATTGGTGATCTGCCACTACAAAGCTGGTGGCTGCTCTAGGCCCAGGACCATGAAGATTCACATCCTCAAATTAGTGGCCTAGCATTCTCACACATTAGAAGTATAGGGTAGTCCCAACAGGGTGCTTGTGATGTGTCTATAATGGTCAAGGCATAGTAGGTCTACAGCTCATGGCAGCAGCTCCTGGCAATAGGCCATACTTCTGGTGCATGAAAAGCTGTCTGTTGCTGGTGTTGGTGCTGGGGATCCAGTTCCTCAGATGCCGTTGGGATATCTGCAGTAAAGATGACAGAGAGCATTGTGGCATGACCTCGTGTTCCCGGCATGTGCAAGGATCTCCTGCTGCTTTTCTCTTCCTTCTCGACAGTGTGGGGAAGGCTGACATAGCAAGATCAGGACTCTGTAGGTGGGCAGGAGCCTCCAATTGGGCATGAAACGAGGATGGGAACCTATCTGGAGTGTTAAAACTACTTGTGGGGTAGTTTCTGTGACTGATATTACCCTGTATGTCTAGCAGTGTCTGTCATGATAACCTGAAAGAGCAGTGAAGCTGTGGTCCTGGAGACTCATCCCCTAACCATGCTGCTCCTCAAAGTGCTTGTTCTCTTCGTGTTCTCAAAGTGTTCCTCTCTGGTGCAGCTATACAAACCAGGGTGTTCTGGAGAGCAGATGCATGAGGATGCAACTCACACATGCATTCATGGTTATTGCCAAAGTAAGGAGTTGCCATCACATTTGCATTTCAGTTCTCTGCCTGTAGACCAAAGGATGTTTTTATGCAGACATTAACAAATATTTCAACGACACAGATACATTATAAGTTAAGTTTCCCACAGGGAAAATTGTGCTTACACAGCCACATGCAGCACATAAGCTTATGAGCAGGAAAAATGTGCTGCCTTGGCTACAACTAGTATTTTTAAGCTTTACTTCTTTTTTCCTTTGATGCAGAAGCTTATCCTTATCTCTAGGTTTTCATGTCATTTGCTTTGAATTAAATGACCCATAAGACTGCCTTTGTTTGTGTTCCTTTTCCCCTGTGTACTCATGTAGTCACTGCAAAAAGGTGGCTGTTTCCTTCACCTGAACATGCATCCTTATCTTTATTTCCTCAGCTAGCCATGCTGTTTCCAGCACCCTGTTGATGTATATGACTATCTTGAAGAAGTGAAGTAGAAAATACCGGGGGGTTGGGACTAGATGATCTTAAGGTCCTTTCCAACCCTAACTATTCTGTGATTTTATGTGATTCAAAGGAAGACCGAAGCAAGTGCTTAGTGAGAAAAAGAAGACAGGGATATCTCCCTAGAAGACAGGCCATTCACACAGAGCATGTTTTTTAAAGACTATCTTAAAAAGGTCAAACTAGAAAACTTTCTTGGCTGACCATGTTTCAGCATTCAGGAGTGTGCATGCAGTTGCCTACAGTCAAGGCAGGAGTCCGAGGTCCCATTGGAGCCAGTGAGAATCTCGGGCTTAATTGAGTTGCCCACAGGTAGGCACCTAGTGATATCTGAGGTGCACTAAAGAATTCTGCTGTTGCTTTGCAAAGGTACAAGTCTATGAGGCCTGCGTTATGCCTGGGTGTAGGTTTCTCTTCCAGGATGAAATTAATCACGACCCTTGACTTCAAAGGCTGCATCAGACAGATATCTCTTGGTTGTAATGGGAGTAGACAAAGGCAGCACACATGTAGGTATTTCTCAGTATAAATCTAAATTTGGGGGTCTTCACATGCAGCCAGATCCCATCCTATCTGTGCCCATTCCAGGCACTCCCTGATAACTCTTTTGAGCTCCCAGTCAGCCTCACTAGACTGGGGATATGATGCAGCCTTTATTATTTGGGAATTCATTTTGCATCTGCTGGCAAAGAGCAATTGAGCTCTACACTCTCTCCTTTTTAAGCTGAATGCTCTGTGAAATAATCAGAGCTTCCATTTTTGTTTTTAGAAAACAAAATATTCATGAATTGGGCATGAAAAAGCTTTGGATTGCTAAAATTTCTATACACCAGAAAGCCAAGTACTACATTTCTAGCAAGAAAATGAGTTTCATGTAAGGCATAATGTAGCAATTATAGTGGCAGGAATTAGAAAAATAAGTGGCAAAGCTGCCTTAGAGCCAATGAGAGGTCTTATAGCTATGGAAACTTTTGACTTTAGCTCTTTTACGAGTGTGGCTTCTCAAGATACTTGTCAATCACCTTACATAAATAGGTTATAAAGATCATGAAATTGTGGGTTATCAGGAAAAATGAAAAGACTAATGTGAGGAAGTTCCTCAACATAAGTGAAGGCTTATAGGAACAGATTCATCTCTGGAGCATCTCCAGCTGTTCCCTTCAACTTAGCTCAAAATGCCCTTAAAAAATACAGGTTTTCTGCTGCTTTTAGCAAACTTCTTAAATGAGATTTGCTTGAGTTTTAGGCTTGTGTATGTTAATTTTTGAAACTGTTTTGGCAGAGTATATGTCTCACAAATGATGTTTGTGAAATAAACCCTCCTAATAAATAGAACTTACTAGTTAACTTAATAAACAGTAGATTTTGTTTTTCAGCCCATCCTCACCTCAGGGTACTGTAGCTGTAACACAGGCACTTGTTCATACTGCAAAGCAAGCCGAGTGTTTATGCTGGTTCTGAAGATGACTGTCTTATGACCATCCTGAGAAATGGAAGTTTTCAGTGCTGGGCATGTATTTCTGTCTTCCCTCTGCCTGCCTGGCACAGGGCAGTGATATGAATGACACCAACATGATCCTGGGGCTGGCTGATGTGCTTCTGAACCCAGCAGGCTGTGCCCGGTAGGGTCAGTTGCTGGCTGCCTCTTCCAATCAAATTCTTCAGCAATGTTATAAAAGGTCAGTTGCAAGTGGGAAAGTCAAATTCTGTATAGGTGAAAGCGTTGTTTCCCTAGCTTATGGCATGTGAGAAAGCAGTATGTATAACCCTGCATCCAGCTTCCCTGGGGCCCCAGCCTCATGGCAAAGTCCATTGCAGCTGGATGAATGAGGAGGCTCACTTCCATATCTCTGTTTTCCCTGCAACAAATCATCTCCCCTCTTCAGTCACACTCCTATGCAGAGGAAGACAATACCTGACAACTGTGAATTAATCCCAGACTTGGGCTGTGTCACTGTTAAAGGTGATCAGAGTGTCCCTGACAAGTGCCATGAGAGTGGTAGTGCAGCGTGTCTCTGCTCTGTGACAGCCTAATACGGGCTTTGGGGCTGGGCAGCCCTTCCCTGCCTCCTGTGCCAGGGGTCTGTGTCAGGGTGTGAAATCATGTCCGCCTCCAGCTGCTTGCCTGCCAAGGAGGCAAGACTTCGATTAGGAAAGTATGCCTTTCAGCTGAGATGACAGCAGCCTGTAGTTCTCATGCTGCTGACAGTAGTTCTTTCGCTAATGGTGCACATATATATGTAAAAGCATAATACATTTCACCTGGCACTTCTTCAGCTTGCTTAGGTTTTTCCCTGTCATTCCAATGACAGAAGTGTTGATCTCAGAGTACCACTAAGTGCAGAGTACGCTTGCAGAGATACAGAATTACTGAGAAATACAGTCAGGATGTAGGGAGAAAAATCTGGAGGGCAAATCAACCCTCATCCTGGGTATGATCTACCTCTGCTGGTGCTTCACATCTTGCTGTTCATGATAGCTGTGGCTTTTGGTTAACCAATTGGGGAATGCACATTCTAGCCTATGTGCAGTTGCTGAGGTCAAACTGACCCATTGGATTGAAGATAGTGGTTCATAGTAAAATATTAGTCCAATAGGATAAAGGGGGAATGTGTGGAAGTGGGAGCAAATAGATGGAATCAAGAAAAGGTCTCTCATCTAAAATAACCAACATTTACACGTTGTTGGTTATTGTAACTCTGAAAGGCAGATTAGAAGTCAAGTTTTCAAGCAACCTTCAAAAGTAGCTTCAAATTTTGTGCATCAGAGACTGATTCAGAGGTAGTTGAAGACAGTAGCGTGTCTTCACTATCTTGTGTGACTTTGGATCCAGTTCCCAAAATTTTATGGGTCAACAATACACAAAAAATTAATGTGATGAGCAGATCACTGTGATCCAGAACTTCTCAAAACAAATCTCCAGAAGATACACTTCAATATAGAAATGACTGTAAATCTTCTGAGTGCAATTGGCCCAGAGGACCTCCAGTTGTTAATCATCACCATTGACTTATGATGGCTGTGCTGCTCCATCAGAATCCAGCTAATCATCACTAATGACTGATTTTCCAAAGAGGGAGAGGAAAATGAGCAAACAGGAATGTGAGAGGAGACAAGAGGATGTCAATAAACCAGGAGAGCCAGTGGGAGCTGCTCAGTGCTCTCTGTGCTCCATAGGATAATATTTAGGTTGGAAAAGACCTTGAAGATCATCGAGTCCAACCATTAACTCAGCACTGCCAAGCCCTCTGCTAAACTATGTCTCCAAGTACCACATCTACACATCTCTTAAATACCTCCAGGGCTGGTGACTCCACCACTCCTCTGGGCAGCCGGTGCCAGTGCTTGACAACCCTTTTGATGACGACATTTTTCTTAATATCCAATCTAAACCTCCTTTAATGCAACTTAAGACCATTTCCTCTTGTCCTAACCCTTGTCACCTGGGAGAAGAAACTGACCTCCGCCTTACTAACACCTCCTTTCAGGTAGTTGTAGAGGGTGGTAAGGTCTTCCCTGAGCCTCCTTTTCACCAGACTAAACACCCTCAGCTCCCTCAGCCATTCCTCATCAGACTTGTGCTCCAGACCCTTCACCAGCTCCATTGCCCTTTTCTGGACATGCTCCAGAACCTCAATGTCTTTATTGTAGCAAAGGCCCAGGGCTGAACACAGTGTTTGAAGTGCAGCCTCACCAGTGCTGAGCGCAGGGGTACAATCCGTTCCACAGCCCTGCTGGCCACACTATTTCTGATACAGGCCAGGATGCTGTTGGCCTTCCTGGCTGCCTGGGCACAAGCTGGATCATGGTCAGTGGCCATCAATCAGCACTTCCATGTCCTTTCCTGCCCAGCAGCTTCCCAGACACTCTTCCCCAAGCCTGTAGCATCACTGCATGGGGTTGCTGTAACCCAAGTGCAGGACTGGGCACCCATGTGCTTTTACATGCCTGACTGCTGCTGAGTGCCATGACTGCTCTTGGTGTTTGCCACAAGCACATTTAAGGATGAAATAAGCTATCAGCTTTGATGAAAACTCCCTTATTCTATACTTGTGCCTGCCCAGAGGCTGGAAAGCAGCAAGGCCACCAGCTTGTGGTTGCTTTGGGGCTACAGTGGCACCAGCTTGCAGTTTGATGGCCTAGCAGGAGAAAGGGCCTTTGGTTTCTTGCGTTGCATTTCCTTAGTTGTTTAAGCTGGGCACTGGGCTGAATTTGCTGTCACCATAAGTCATTAAAGGCTGGTAAGGCCTTGGAGTGGTTGCTTTTGTGAATGCTGGTGGCCACTCTGCAAGGTGTTAGGAAGCCCAGCCATGGTCCTCCAGGGTTAATGGTGTCACTGTGTCATGGATGGTATCAGGCATTCCTTTGGTTTTGTCAACACAACCTTTTCATTCTCTCAGTGCTAAGTACTGGCTGGCCTTGGCTTTTGTTGTGTGTGAGCTAGGTTTGGTCTCACCAGTGGGTGTGCACTGTTGGCACCTCTGTTAGCCTGAACAGTTGCTGTGGTGTCTGTGGGAGTGAAATGGCTTGTTTCCAGCCAGGACCAGTGGATGTGGAGAATGGTAAGACTTTCTTTAACTGTGGGTTTGAATCTCCTGATTGGTAATGTTTTGCACTGGGATATCAGGACTGGTTAGTTTGCTTTAGGGAATGCAAGGTTGAGAGACTGTCCCTAGTGTGACTGTTCTACCCCTGAGTTGGTCTGTTATTGCCATGGGTATAGGTGCCTCCTGCAGTACAAATTGTAGTTTGGAGGCAAAAAGCAGGTCAGCTGAGCAAAGCAAAAGCATCCCTGTAACACGGGTCAATTTATCCCTGCTGTATTAACTGGGGTACTGCTGGTGAAGGTGCTGTGGCCTGAACTTTTGCATAGGCTGACATGAGTACAACCAATGAAGGACAATGCTCGGCCCTTGCTGTTCTGCCTTGAGGTAATGTGCCATACAGCCTGGATTAAAGTAGCAGGGAAATGGTAGCACATGTTCAGCCCCAGGAGGTCCGCTCTCTTGGGGGTGTCTGCTCAGCTCTGAGTGGAGCCACTGGTGTGGAGCAGGTTTCGTGTGCTGGGCCACGCTGCAGGGAGACGGACAGTGGCTGCCTTGGGGGCTGTGCCTTGCTGAGAGGTGCCTGGGGCATGAAGCTGATGCAGACAGCCTGTTCACTGCCGCCGCTCGGGATGCCTGTCCTGCTCTGCCACCTGCCTGCAAGGGGGTTGGAGGACACAGCTTAGTGCACAGCCCGGGGAGACAGTGGTCCTGTCCTTCATATCAGTCCTCTGGGCAAAGGTAGAAGCAGCAGTTTGGCTGGGAGCAGACTCGACTCTGAAGAAGGCAAGTGATAGTGGTGACACCGTGTCCTCAGTGCACAGGGGAAGACAAGGTGCAACCTCTGTCAGCTATGCAGTCTCAGGTCTCAATCCCCTTCCACCATCTATGCGGTTGCAGGTCTCAATCCCCTTCCTGGCCACGGGCTCTGCATCCATGGTAGGAAGGGGTACAGCCTCCTACCAATTTTAATTGAAACCACAGATAACCCGCTCCTTCATAAGGAGCAAAACTGCTGTAGTGAAAAATGAAAGGATTATGATCTGTAACTTGTGTGTATATGCAAGCATCAGACCAAGACAACCATGCTTAATTTTGCAATCCTAGATTAACTTCTGTAACCTAATTGGATTATTTTTTTCTACCTGTTTCAGAATGACTGTCCAGTCATAATACAAAAAATACTCTCCTGAAATTGCAAAAATAAGTGTATTTTCTTATTACTCTAAAGTTAAAAATTATGGAACACGTATGAATAAGAGTAAAGCTCTAGCTGATAAATCTGATTTCAGGGGTCAAATTCTGCAATATAAAACCCCTAAGGCTGGAGATGTTAGTCTGATTTTCTATTTATTGCAGAAATAAGCTTGTCGAGGCTTATTCCAGCACCCTAGCAGCTTGGCAGGCTGTTACTCCCATAAAGGACTGAGATATTGTTTCTAGGGGCACCACAGCAGTGGAAGGCGTTTGTGTGGAACTTTCCATCCCCCTGAAAAGGTTGCTGTAGAAACCTTTGGAGAGAAGCAAGATTTTATTGTAAAATCCACCAGAAGGTCACTTTACTTTTTGCAGGTATATGAGGCATGCACATGTGATTCTGTGTTTTGCTTCTTAGTGCTCCTTCAAATTAATAGGCAGAAGCTGATTCATTTCAAATGATGTGCAAAGCAACAATTTACAAAGGAACAGGAATTCTGTCCCCTCTATTCCCAGAAGTTACATTTTGTGCCTTAATTGACAAACCATGCGTCTTTTATAAAGTGTAGTTGCAAGGAGACAGTGCTTAATGCCTCACCTCATAGAAATGTCTCCCATTTGCAGCCATGTGGTGTATGAGATGAGCACGGGGGACATACATAGTGCTTTAGAAGATTTGAGTACCCCAATGACATGGGATCTTGCAGCAGATAGAAATGAGGGTCAGACTTTGTCATGTGGCAAATTAATCTACGAAAACTTCAGCGAGCTGATCTATATGCTAATGTAGTTTCAGAATGCAGTGCAAGCAACTGGAAGAGGATGAAGTATGGGCCGAGTGGGAGGAATGGAGTGGTGTAGAGGGGCATTTCCAACATCACCTACTGCATCTGGGAACTGTAGTTTCTACTGTTAGAAGCCCCATGGGGAAGGAGAAGTGAGAATGTTATTAAAGAGAGGTCTTAAAAATTGTGACACATGGGAAGACACTGCGGTGTATCATGCAGCATCTTTCATTTGGAAGAATCTTGATGCACATTAGAAATCTGATTTGGAGTAAAACTGCAATAAAACAGTATCAGAGGCTGTGCAGAGCAGTGCCATGGAACAGAGGCTACAACCCAATATCCTAAAATCAAGAGCAGAGTGAGGCTTAGGTGGCATGTATCAACATGGCATGAAGCAGCCTTGCTTTTTGTTACAGGTTACTAGATGCCATAGTGGTGCTGAGGAAGGCTGCAAAGGAAGGAGAGAGAGAGAACAGAAACAGAAGGAAAAAATAATGAATAGCCACAGACCAGGAAATAGTGAGATGAGGAGGAAATAAAAGTGATTCAAAGAAAGGCTGGACAGAACCTTGGGTGACATGGTTTAGTGTGAGGCATGGGGGTTGGAACTAGATGTTGTTAAGGTCCTTTGAAGCCACACCATTCTATGATTCTATGATTAAGAAGGAAAAAAGTTGAAACAAATCATTCTTCTTTAGGTCTTTGAACAGAGGTTCCTAAGATTTGCTAATATACGGGTTTTTTTTGCCCATAGCTCGGTCATGGTTACATGTTCAAGCTATAGCAGCAACACTGAAAGTTTACCTTCAAGAGCTGATTCAGTGCTCATAGAAATGGGAAGAATTCTTCCTGGACACACTCACTGATCAGTGATTGGCAGTGGAGTTATGGTGTACTTGGGGGAGGTGACACATTAAACTATGAGGAATTTTGTAGATTGTTCTCCAGGGCTGATAGTCACGGCAGGAGACCATTTCCAACTTACATTAATTTGATTATAGCAAATGGCTAGTTTAGGCTGAGTGGGAAGGCGTAATTTAATCATATAAAATCATCTACATGCAATCACCTACATGAGATTGATGAAAAGGTGAAAGTCCCCTGGCAGTAGCAGACAGGAGGGGAGCAATGTTGGCAATATTATGTACAGAGTATAAAGTAGAGAATGTTAAAGAGTAGTTTTACAGCTGATGAGCATTTATCCAAAGTCACATCATTTAAAAAAAAAAATCATTCTTTTGGCCTCAAAACAGCAATGAGGGAGTATATACAAATATACAAAGGCAGTATGTGTTGTATGGGACTCTTACGAAATACAACTTGTCATGTATTGACTAGACCAATAAAAGATATCACAATATTTATTGTGTCCACTTAAACAATTTAAGACAATTCTTCATACAAATCATTTGATGATTTGATTTGATGAACATAAACCAGTCTGTCTGTTACTGATACTTGCAATGGTTGAAAAATATTCAGGCACAAGGAAAACCTCCGTACTTGAACTCGAAGCCTTTATTTCCTCTCAACACTGCAATGCTCTTCTCTTTTTGATAAACGGGGTTGAAAACAGGAGTGGAAATAGAGTCTTTAGGAAAGATTCCCTTATTCTTTTAACACCTTCTCCAAAATAACGCCACTTTTTGGTTTTTTTTTGGGGGGGTGTGTGTGTTTTTGTTGCATTGTTTTGTTTGATTGGTTGGGGGGTGTGTGTGTATGGGGGAGGGAGGGGGCTGTTCCCTCCTGGTACATGCAAAGGACAGAGTCTTCTGTCCCCACAGAGAAATAAGAAGTGACAGCTATGGAAAACTGGACAGCTCATGTACATGGCAGTGAAGTCTGAATAGTGACAGCCTTTTATGTAAACTTGGTGAAACAGGGACTTTGTTAGAAGCCCTTTTGGAAAGTTCCATCTCATCATGTATCTCCATGCAGGAAGATGAATAAAAATAATCTAAAGTGCTGCAAACAGCTCAGTATATTATTGTGGCAGGTATCCCCCAGCTTTAAATTGAAGTGGCTCAGGACATATGCGGCTCTTAATGTGTTTTTTGTTGTATCTAGGATGTGCTATGCCCTACGGAGAGATAGCTCACCTTGGGAGATAATGTTGCCTGTGTGGGAAAGACAGAGAAAAAGGACAGACAATACATGCACCATAATTCCTCCACTGCCCATGTTGACTTTCAGAAGTAATGTCAGATGTGGGTTTGAGAAGGCAAAAACCCCATCAGCTGTAAGGAACAGGAGAGATGTTTCACTGCATGGAGGTGGTGAAGACAAAGCCTGCAGAGAAAAGACCTGAGATTGTCACAGGAGAAGAGGTTGGCACAGAAGAGCAGGAGTTGAGTGTCTTTTGGGGAGGCCAGCTGGCTGATGGGTCCAGTCTTTAGGGTTAGGGATATATAAAGTTAATCCAAAGCACTGGCTGCTTACACAGAGTGAAAAACTTCTGGATATGGCCTGGACATGTATGACAGAGTAACACCTGACAGACCCGAACACCCACAGTCTTGGGAATCCTGGTAACAGCACTGAGACAGGGGGAGAGAGTGGAGGTCACTGCAGTAGGACCACAGTAAATTTAGGGATCAGAGAGAGTCAGAAACCCAAAGGCAGGATGATGAGTTTGGGATGTAAAACCAGAAGGACACAGCACTCAGAGAAAATACGTACAAGTGACGAGGGGCTGAATAGGCAGGTCTGTATGAACCCTGCTGTTGAAAGGGGAGGACTGCAGGGGAAAAACCTTTGGAGAAATATAGGAAGAAATGTAGGAAGACAACTGTACAAGGGGAGCATTGGGGAAAATAAGACCTTGAGGATGAAAACTGTTCTAGAGAGGCCAAGGAAGATGGATGTAGGTTGAAAGTCTTGTGTGCATCATTAAGAGCCTGCTGGAAAGAGCACTGCAGAGTGTGGTGTGGCTGGCCCTGTTCCAGGACGGGTAGGAATGGCAACTTGCCATTGATAAGAAGTTAAAGTTCAGGATATGCCTCCAAACCCTTTGTAAATTCAGCAAATACTTAACACAGAAAAACCCCAAAGTTACCAAGCAGTAGAGCCAGACTAGCAAAAGTTTTTATTTCCATGAGATAACAGGTAATTTCTGATCAAGTTAAATTCTTTTAAGTAACAAATCCTTTGAATTGTTCCTGACTTTGAGCATGAAGAAAATGTAAAGGACATCTTTATCAGTCTAGTGGCATTTGTTGGAAAACATAGCTCTGTGTTTAGCTAATGACTTAATTAGAAAAGCAGTAGTCAGCTGGCAGTAAATGGTAAGCCTTTATTTAACAGAGAAGCATGAAAATTAGCCATCCATCTGGTTTTTCCTGTTAATTACCTCTAAATATTAAAACTGAATACAGTCTTCAACCTGACTGATAGTCTGAATGGTAATAGTGGAGATCAGATACTAAAAAAAGACATTAGTAGAAATTATGATGCAGCTCCTCTATTTTACAGCTTTCATACCTGACTGAAACACTTCTACCTACCTACAACAGCTGCTGTGGAGGTCATGACCACCATTTCTGGTCCTTCAGACATGCTTCTGGATTTAAATGAGCATCAGTATAGATGACAGGATTAACTGAGCTGTTACTTTTCCATGAGAAACATGACTGCACACTGCATGCCAGCAGTGCGCATTTACTTTTTCCTTTCTGATCATTACTGTAGCTGGGCACCCTTGTAGCAGGGACCTTGCCAAAGGGACAGCAAAACCTACTCTCTTCCAGCAACAACTGCCTGTGCGTGCTGTCTTCCCTTATGTAGTCACCTTGTTAGGGGAAATTGTGCACAATCTTTGTTGTTTATCATTTCTATTGAGCTTGCTGAAAGGAAAAATAGAATTATTCTACAGCAGTACTCATAAATACTACTTTTTATTTTAATTCCCAGCTATTTTTTTTTTTTAGCATATGTACTCTGGGGAACTGCTTTGGAAGTTTTATAGATAGGCAGGGTCAGGCCACTCTTCCCCAGCTTCAATCAGCAGTTTGCAACTCCAACAAGTTGTAAAAAGGAAAAATCATTAGGGATCTTTGTGCTTCCTCACTATAAGATATTCTCAGTGGCTGTGATTCCCCCCCACCACCCCCCCTTTTCAGATATTAATATAAGCTAGCATGGAAGCCAAAGGCAGCTGGAGGAGGCAGCTGTGACAATAGCTTCAGAAGGGCATCTGGAGATCAACCTTCTAAATTCAGGTATGGAAAACTTGGAGTCCTTAAAGCAGAATCCCACTGCATGTGGGTATGTAGTAGGTCCCATTCTTGTCACCTTCGGACTTGATTTACACTCAGCTTGCAGTCCTGCGTCTTTCCAACTGAATGCTTTCTCTCACCAATAAGAATGTCATTTCTCAGCTCCATCTGCAGTTTATTACTCACATGTTACTTACACTTCCTTGACTCTTGCTAAGAAAAATGACTATCATCTTGTAAATTTTCAGAACACTTTCCAGAGATGGCTTCCAATGCTGTTACAACAGTTTTTCTACCTCTAATATTTATTTTGATAGATTTGGAGCTGCCATGCTATAGTTCGCTGTTACTGGATGTCAGGTTGCTGTATGTGGTGTTTTCTATTTGGTATATCGGTATATTCAAAAAGAGTTTGCCCAGGAAAATGGAGAAGGAAGAAAATTACGGTGAAGGTAAGTGATCAGTATTTAAATGGAGTTTAGAAGTTGCTAATGGACAGTAACAGATTCTCAACTCTCTGTCATGTCTGCCTCTCAAGGCAAGGGAAGTAACTCTGTGAAGGACAACCAGAACAAGAGATCCTGCTACAGGACCTCATCAGGGGTCAAGCTGACAAGAATATCATTGCAAATAATAAGAGGCAGACATGCAGACTGCTATGTAAAAAATTACTTACTCTAGTTATATTTTGCTGCTGTTCAAACAGAAAATAATTTGAATTTCTATATATTGGTGGCCTGCTGAGAAGATATCCAGTGGTTTAAGTCAGTGGGGTAAGATCAATCAATCCATGGGGTTCTGCATTGCAAGGTCCAGGAGAATTGTGGCACAAGTGAATAATACCATTCCAGAACTAATGAAGGCACAAGGCCTGAGCCCTGAAGAAGTATTGTTAGTGGTATCAAAAATGTGACCAGTCAGATGTGCAGCTGGTCTCTTGTGTGACACTTGGTAGCTGCATCCTCTCAATTGCCAAACAAACTGCACAGGTGTCTGCTCAATACTTCAACCATAAATCCAGAACCTTACACAAGAAAGAGCCACTTGAGTAATTCCTCTGGAGTACAAAATGGGATCCATTTTTAGCTGGAATGAACTGAAATTTGCTTTGTGTTTTGGGAGTTTATTCCTGAAGAATTCCTGGAAATGGTTGTCATTTTCCTTCTAAGTGGCTGTTGCAGTTTTCTCAGAATGCCATGGTTGAGATTTGTTGTTTAGCTGTCATGCCCATGAAGTGTTTATTAATTTTTGAATACATATGTATGGGGTTCAGTTTATATGCCTTTATATTTTTACAGTGCATGGTAATTTAGACATTTGATTCTTAAATGGAAAAAGTATAAAAGTGAATATTGTTGTTTGCTTCTCAAATCACTGAGTACACAAAATGTCTTAAACACGAGTATCTAATCGCTTCCTGTTTTGGTTGTTTCATTGCTAAAAAATCTTTTCCTTTGTGGAATAAATTTATTTCAAACTTTTTACCATGAATAACACTGGAAGTAAAAAACGGCAGAATGAATTACAGGCTAAAGACAAGTCAAGCAAATAGGCAAACACAAAAATCCCCTTTAACAAGGGAAATGGTGACAGAATTAAATCATTTTGCTCATTCTTAAGGCCAGGAGTCCTGTCAGCATCATCATCTCCCAGTACTTTTAAGTATGTTCTCGACACCTGATGAGCTTTCTAAAGGCCAGCTTGAAGTCTTCGTTAAAGCTAGTGTACAGCAAAGGGTTGATGAGGGAGTTGACATATCCAAGCCAGGTCAAGAAGTCTGCTACTTCTGGAGTGACAGTGCAAATATGGAGGCCCACAAGCAGCTCCTTGATGAAAAAGGGCAACCAGGACAAAATGAAAGCACCTAAAATCAGCCCCAGAATGCGAGCAGCCTTTCGTTCCCGTGTCGTGGAAATCTGCTGCCGGTCACCAGCTAGGTCCAAGTCATTCTCAAAAGGAGGGATCCTCACAGATGCGTTGATTTTATCAAATTCCGTGGTCGGGTCAGATGTGGAGAAGTCCGAGACACAGAATGTCTGTGTGAGCTTGCAGCTGGCAAAGGAGTTTTGGCTGTCGGTGCTCCTGTTGCTGAGGTGGCGGCTTGAACCCCGCTTTTGGTAAAGGCTCTTTGCAGCGTGATAAATTCTGTAGTACAGGATCAGGATCAAAGTCAAGGGGATGTAAAATGCCCCAAATGTGGAATAAATAGTGTAGATGACATGATCATGCTTAATGCGACACTCGCTGGGGATACTGACACTGTGATGATTTCTCCAAAACAAAGGGGGCATAGATATGAAAATGGAGATAGTCCACACGGTGACTATCATCAGCCCAGCCCTTTTTGCTGTTCTTTTTCTGGCATATTCGATAGCATCTGTGATTGCCCAATACCTGTCCAGAGCAATGACGCACAGATGAAGGATTGAACATGTGCAACAGGTCATGTCGACGCTAAGCCAGATCTCACAGATGAAGTATCCCATAGTCCATTTATCTATCATTATGTAAGTGATGCTCAAGGGCATGACAAGGACAGCAACGAGGAGATCAGTCACAGCTAGTGAACATATTAAATAATTTGCTGGCTGGTGAAGCTTCTTGGTTGTGGAGATTGCCGCAATGACAGCAGAATTCAGCAGCATAGTCAAGGTTGTGATTGTGGCCAAGGTCAGGGTAACGAGCATCTTTTCAGTTACTGTTTTTGGCTTCGCAGCCACGTTGGCTTCAGTGGTGCAATTTGTGAAATTCATTTTCCCCTCCAGGATGCACAGTGAAAGAAGTTGCTGCTTCAGGTAATGAAGAGTTTCAGGTTCAGAAGTGTCCCATTTGGAAGAGGGACAGAGATGCTTCAGATGCAGGTTTTTTTAATTATTATTTTATAATGCCGTATTCAACAGGGCAGCAAAAAGCTTCCAGGTTTTCTCCTGTTCATCGCTTTCCTAAGAAGACAAAACCACATCTGTTAGTGAACCTAGAAAAACCCCACCTTTTGTCAAAAAGTCACAAGTTTTTAATATTACCACTTCAAATAAAAATTTTGGCCTGTTTTTTTCTCTGCTGCCTTTTCTCCTCTTTTTTTAATCTGCAACTCATAGTTCATTTCTTTTTCTTCTCCAAAGGGCACTTTAGGCCAGATTTCCTACTGGTGTGGTTATTTCTCCTTTGGTTTTGGAGATCTCCCTTGAAGTGGGAGGTTGGACTAAGTGACCTTCAGAGATCCCTTCCAACATTCATTTCTATGATATCTGTGAATTACTGATGCTAGGAGCTACTCCTTTTCCGTCTTGTTGAATAGGCTCCAGCAGATGAAGAGCTGAGGAAATCTGCCTTTTCATTTTAATTGCTATACAAGAGGGCTCAATTACTTCTATATATCATCTTTGGAAAAAAGAAACAGCAGTAATCTCAGTGAAGGCATGCCAGCATTTCATAGTTTTCTATTCTGCTTTTTCATATCCCTGTCTAGATTAACATTTTGGAAACAGTACTTAAAAATTACTCAGGTTACCTTTAACATGCAGCTTTCAAACAATGTTTAAAGCTTTACGGCTAACGTTTAGTTTTATACAGCACATCAGTGTTGCTAGGAGCTTATATAGCTTTGTCTAATTATTCCTGACATTTCACATTTCCCACTGCGTGTGTCTGTAGAGGAGGCAAACAAAAAGCTTTTGCCTTTGCTTTGAGATTTCTATCAAACCGTGCTCCCTGTCAGGCAGTCCAGTATAATGCAAGGTAGGAAAATGAAAAAAAAAAAATTAAAAGAAGGTTTAATTTTGTGTCAGGAATTCGTCTGTCTTTTCCATACATCCCAAATGCTGACTTAAGCCAGAGATAGCAGTCTGTAAGATACCACTTGGGATACCGTCTGGGACCACATTTACTCATTTGTAATTTATTTTGGCACAAAGGATGCAGAAAGCAGAAAGCCTGAATCCCTTTCCATTAAAATAAACAGAACAATTCCTTCCCCTGGCTTCACTTTTTGAAGAATAAGGAGTCCCAGAGGACTCTTGTAAGGAGTTGTACAGGCTTGTTGTACTCTTTTAAGGAGTTGCACTCTTGTACGGACTTGTAACTCTAGTTGTACATGCTCCCTCAACAGGCAGGGGAATGAGATAGCAGCCGCCAGAAATACACCTGTCCCCTCTCAAGACAAGTCTTTCAGGCAGATGGTGTAAACCACATCCTGGAAATGCTGATCTTTCTCTATTTTGAGTACAAGTGGCTCCTCTACAGTAGAATTTAGAATACATGCCTGATTTTTAGATGGCTAAAATTGAGAGGTAAAACCCATTGTCACTGACACCAGTGGGACTTGGATTAGGCTCTGGTGAGAGTTTGCACATACAAGCTAATGAAGAAATTAAAACTTGAATGAGGAGTTATGAACTTACAGCTAGTCAGCTGCTTAGCTCTGGGTACATATGCTCTTATTGAGCAGTTGGAGTGTTGTCTCCTGAATGAGATGAATAGGGAACAACCAAAATAGGAACTTTAGAAAAACCCTGCATTTTGTGAATAGACCCAGGGAAAGCAGATCTCTATCATCATAGACTCTGAGTTAGCAAAATGAGTTTTAAATTCTACCCAAGGCACAGCAGAAGCCCCCCATCCAGCTGATTCCAATCTTCAGACACTGCTTTAAAGTATGAATAGCCTTGGAGAAAATATCAGGCCTGTTTATTAAGAAGGGGCTGGACAAGCCAGATGGAAATACATCCATCAGTCTTCAGGTTGTTACTGCATTGGAAATGCCAATTTGGTTGCTTAAGCCTAAAGACAAAACCTCAGTTCAAATCTTCTTCACAAATTGTTCATGGGAGTTCTCTATGCCAAGCCACATCTTGGCTTTATTAGTTTGCATCCTTATTATGTCTGATTCTTTGACCAGAAGGTAAAGCAAAGAGGCTTTCTCTACAATCTGGAACACAGTCCAGAAGCAATTGCAATCTATATGCTTTCCTTAGCAAGTGCCACCTGGTCCACAAGCACACTCAAAGGTACCAGAAGATACCATGGGATTCACATGTCCTCCACAACCACTTATTGATCTGATCCATACATAGGAGAGCTCTTGCTGCTTCTTGATGCAAGCAGCATTTTTTTCCTGCCTGTCCTTCACTTCTCTGGGAGCCCTGAAGTTTCACGCCCCAGGTATTTTTACCCCACCATATCCTCTGCTGAGCACTGCATCTTTAATCCATAGGAACTGAATCATTGTGGTTCTCTCCCCAAGTAGCCTTTCACACCAATGCAGCCTCAGGGAAATCCTTTCTGAGCTCTACTCACTCTCTGCACGACAAGATTATTCTTAAAAATAAACTCTCCCTTAATGAACTTGTCTTTAAATAAACCCCATCACACTTTATCACACCCAAGCACCAGGTTTCCATTAGGACAAAGGGTACTGCTGATCACACACACAGGGGACTCTGCTCACACTGCCCAGCAGGGCCAACATTTATTTCATTGGAAAAATCACTGCAATAATTGAAGATGGGAAAAATAAAAACAAAGCATCATCCCTGCAGAACACCAGCCTGCAGGTACCTCAGACCAGGCAAACCCATTGCTTCATGTTGAAACCCATCACTGGGGAGCTAATTCAGTTTTAATTCCCATGTCCTCTATAGGAAACGAGCCCTTAGCAATTCAGACTATATAAATATCACAGACAAGAACTGTATTAAACAAACATTATTAAGGAAGTATATTTAAATGATGACAAGTCTGAAGATACCGGGCTGAAGGCTTCCTCTGTGGGTTAAGTCTGTGCCTCTTGTCATCCTAACCAACATTATAAGGACACACACTGGCATTATAACATTAATTAGTACCATTGACTGTAGTCATTGTCATTCTTTTCTCCTGTTGTTTCCCCTTGCTGCTCCCTTTTCCAAGCCACCCTTGTTTCTATACAATCTAATCCCATGTCCTGCCTCCCACAGCACACGCAGTCCCTTAGCCCTTGCTTTTTTTGCCTCCCAGCTGACCTCCTGAGCTGAAGCAGCCTGAGGCTCCCCTGACCTGCTACTGCTATCATCTCAGAAGTTACCTCCAGTGGCTTGGCCAGGACTCTTGCCTAGCCACCCTAGCCTGTCCCTCACTGTCCTTGGCTGTCCAGCTTTTGTCTCTGCTTTTGAATTAGAAGGCACCCGTATGGAATGTTTTGTCCTGGAAAATAGATGGGGCTTTAAAAGGGGAAGTGATTTATTAGAAGATGCCAGTGAATCACCTTGCTAATTAATACAGGGCAAGGATTTAATCATTATCATTAATCTTCAAAAATGCAGGTGTGTTTCTGATCATGTATTTTGTAGACCTCATATCTTAATTGTTTGTTTACTGTCTTTGGTAGTAGCTGGCAGCCCCAGAGCTGAGCCAAGGACCATGGAGTCTAAAACTTCACAAAAGAAGCCAGGCTGTGATTCAGGAAGGCAAAGCTTGCTGGGATAATCCCAGTGTATGGGGTTCCCATCACTTAGTTTAACTTGGGGAACTGACGTTGCTTTGTACAATTTGCACTCATTTTCTGGTCCGCCCAGGGCACCTCCATGATCTGCTTCTCATCTGAGGCTGCATGAAAGGTAGGGTTAGTGTGACTGGGACAGGTACCCATCCTGAGACACTCGGGAAGGGGCACAGGGACTTTGAGTTTTGGTGTCATGAAAACACAGTATTGGAAAATTTATAGTCTAAGTGTTAGGCCATTGATGATAAACATACGTACAGAGACTAGCTAGAAAGGATCCAGGGAAAAAGCCATGTATGTTAACAAGGAGAATTTTACTATCTCTAGCCAAGAATAGCTGGTTTACAGTATCTCTGTCACTTGAGTATACTGCTATGTATACTACTACAGTCACTATAGTGGTTTTATAAATGACTTTTTGAAAGGGACATTAATAACATAGTTAAAGTATTCTGACTAAAAGCATTTCCATGTTTATGATTTGCAGCTGTACGCCTTTAGGCTGTCAGTCATTTCATACAGAGTGAATTTTGCACACACTTGGTGGGAAAAACTCATGTGGGTTCTTCCAAATGGGAATCAATCACATTTCATATTAGCAGATGATCAGTAATGGCATTGAGTGCTGTCTGGGAAGAGGAAAGAGGGGAGAGGATGATTAATTATTCCTTAAAAGCAACTGGACAGCTTTAAGCTGTGAGATGGCAATGTTCATGTCTGCTCCTGCCAGAAAATATCTCCACCTTCTTAGCAGAAGACCACTGTGTAGCAGAATATTCTGAATTGATACACAGATTTCCACTCCTTGGCCACTGAACTTGTCACCATTTCATAACAATGGAATAACATCACTTGCTGAGAACAAGGGGAACTAGCATTGCACATGTGTTTGAGCAGAGCAGGTTAGTTCCCTTATATCCAATGTTTTACATTTCCTCTAAGCAATTATCGCACTGCACAAATGATATATATCTTTGTACCCTTGACAGCAATAAATCGATTTGACTTTGTTAAACCCTGAATTGGTCTGAGTGCTTTTCACTTTTAGTATCTCCATGATCATAGCTGTGAAGGGCAAGAATCTGTGTGATGCTTCGTGAGATGGGTGGTTAGCTTATGGAAAATATGAATTATCACGTTTTTGATAATGTTAATATTTCAAACTATGGAAAGACACTAAGCTTGCAACACGTTTCCTTGTTATCTCCAAGAGGTGGTTTCTTCCAAATTCATATACAAAGCACTGAAATTTAAGTCTTTCACTTCAAATTTAGTTTGCAAGATCTTGCAGCTTCCTAGACCATCCTGCTCTTGTAAAGTTGGCCCATCTGCTTGGACTTAATGGCTTCTTGACAGCCAACTTGTAAAGCTGAGTTTAACTGAAGAGTACAGGTTTCCAGATACTTGGTACTGTATTCTGGCATGCTGGTGTTGCTTTGGGCTTCTGAGCATCTCAGTGCTGCAGGGGCCATGTTATGGCAGCGGTTTTAATTGGCCGCAATTTATATAGGCAATGATGCTGTCTGGAATATGTCATATTGGGAAAAGTGGTACCCAGAAGCTGAGAAAGTGGAGATGGTCAGAATCACACTAATATGTGTCAGCAAAATAAAATCTTGCTGTCACCAGGCAGCTCATATTCACACTCACAGAACGAGATTCTGATGCCAGCTATGTTATAGGCAAAATGAAGGCAAACTAGCAGAAGGTAGGTCGAGGTTGCCTTACAACAGCATAAACTGGAATACAGCAATAAATTAAATGGCTATTTTTGTGTTAGCTCTGAAATTTCACAAGAACCTGTCTTTGAGAAATTCCTAGCTGCATGATGGGGCTCAGATTTAGGGATGTGACCTTTTCCTACACAGACTGAATGAGGCCAAAAATGAATTTTACTATGAAGTTTGTATGAACTGAGCTATGAATTTGACCTTCAGGTTAGATTTTCCTTGTGCACACCAGTGAACTGAGCAGCATGATGAAGAGACAGAGGAACTCAGCACTAAGCAAGGTGTGTGGAAGCATAGCTGTTTATGCATTTGTTTGTGTTTCTTGGACATCCAACTAACACTAATACATATACTCACCCTGACATAAATAGCCAGAGCACAGTACATTGTAATCAAGGATATAATGGCCTGCAGCCATTGTATTTGTCTAATGAAGACTGCTAGGACTGCAGGGCGACCCTTGCTTGGTCCTGGCTTGAGGATAGGCTGAGTGAATAGCACAGGGGACACTGCTGGGCATGATGTGAGAAATCACTGGATGTGACAGATACAAGCTCAGGCACCTAACAAGTCACAGATGGTGTCCCAAGGGGTGGCTGGATTTTGCAGGTGACTGAGATGGAGTTATGTGAGAAATAGCCAAAGTTCACAGGCAAGTGGAAGGGGAGTGCTGGAGACTTTTTGGGAGCACAGCCTTGCAAGACCCACAGCACCTTGGTCACCACATCAATAATTGCATGTAAAGCTGAACTTGCCAACATAACCATACCAGAAACAGCAGTTGCAAAACTGAGACTGACTGGGAGGAAGTAATTTGGGCAGGGTTGTCCATCTGGGAGGAGACTGGGATGGAGAAAGGGTGGGTCAAGGCTGGTGAAAAGAAGGGATGAGAAGTGGAAGAAGGGATAACAAGTATAAAATGGATATGCATTGCTCACCCACAGCTGAAATCAGGGCAATAACCCAACCTCTTGTTCAGACCAAAGCACATGAGTCAAACCTACCACCATGGTTGGGAGACATGGGGACAGGTGTTTCTCCCCATGGTAGACCTGGCATGGGGAGCCGGAGAACAGAGGGCTTTAGCACCCTGGTGCTCTTGTGTCAAAGCCTGCACCAGACCTGACGGCTTTGGTAGCTACCCATCACCTCCTCAGGTTAGAGGTGTGACTGTGTCTTCTTGCCTGTGCCAGAGTAAAAACAAGTGCTCATGTAGGCCAGCTTTGTGTGTGCACACTTACTCCAGTGGCTCTGCATAGTATCCATTGAAAACTAAATGCTGTCCATGGGGTTTCTGAAACAGCAAGCTGTGAAGAGGTGCTTTGGCACTGTTACTACTGCCCCTGGATCTACTGTTTTGTTGCTTTTTTGCTGAAGAGCTTAGGATGACTGCCAGCATGACCATAATGTTTTAACTCTCATCACTGGAAAGCTTATCTCCCTGCTTGTCAGCGTGACTTAAGTCTTTTCCCAGTGCACACTGCTAGGCTGGAGGATTTCTTTCCCAATTAGAAGCCTAGGGTAAAACTGATGGGAAAGGGGAAGTGCTGCTTCCCAAAAAAGCCATGGCTACAGGTGAGGTCAGGGCTAAGACTTATCTCCCTCAGTATGCCCCACCTCCCAGACTTTACACCCTCAAAATAGGAGAAATTTGTTTATTCATTGCTGAAATTCCTGGCTGCACTCTTCTCTAACAAAATTTATGGAGAAATGCAGTTTGCTACAGGTATGCAGTTTCCTATGGACTCTTCCCATCCACTTCTGTCATGTTCTGTCACTACACTCGAACCTGAAATTCAAGTTATAAAAACCTGCACACTGTTAGTTGAACACTTTAGGGTGGGCTTATTGATTTAGTTTCAACTGGTAAGGCACCTTTTTAAGCCAAATTGATGTACATCCATTTTAAACTCATTTAAGAATCTTTTGCTGTGGTGTAACTAACTCATTTGAAAGTGCACCCTTTTGCCTAACTACTGCAAACTGGGGCCTGAATCAATCTGACATGGAGCCAGTGGAAGACCACAAGCTGGCAGTTTTGCAAAGCTATTTTTAAAGAAATCCATTCAGGACCAAGCTTCAGAGGTAAGCTTTTCTGGTGTAGATCTTGGCACATCCAAATGAGAAACAATAATTAGGGATGCTCTTCAAACTACGCTTCCTCCCACAAGCAGTGGTGCAATTATCATTCACAGATGATTACTCACTTTTATCTACTTTCAATACAAAAATCAGTAAATCTTAGGCAGTGAAAGCTCATAAGATGCTGCTGAGCCGTGATCTGATGCAAACTAGGACTCAATGCAGGTTTCATTCCATCTTTAGTCAGACATAAATAAAATTTTCTGGGATGGTAAAATACCCAGATTTCTCATAAACAAGTAGAGTAGCTGCCCACTCCAGTTGTAATAATTTGTGATAAATAAGCCTTTAAATTTATAATAATTTGCTTTAAAGAGACTATCAAAAGAAAAAACAACTTTAAACCACATCATCACTTCTTGTAACACTTTAGATTCCTAGCACTGTACATTTAAAAAGTCTTTTTTGTTTTACACTACACAAAATACCCAGGAAATGTTCTGATCATTTCTTGTAGCTCACTTCAGTTTCCTCTTTTCATGCCTATATTAAATCTTGAGATGTTTAACCTATGAACACCAGACGCTTTATTTGCCCCTACCATTGAGCTAAGAGTCATGGGTAGCTGGATCTTGCAACCTTTTGAGGGGCAGAATTTATAGTACCCAGATGTACAACCTTACACTGTCAAAAGACGTATATGCTTCCTTTCCAAGTTGTGGCAGGAAGACCTTCTTCCTGTGCCTTCTCGTTCTCCAGAGATGAGTTATGGAGATAGAAACCTTCTTCCACTATAAATCTGTGCCTGACAGCGTAGCAAAGAAAAAGATGCTCATTTGTTTTGCAGACTGCATTTAAGTGCCAAAATGAGCTAGCTTGGGTACCAGAAACATCATGCTGCATTAGCATGTAGTGCTGAGTGGGTTAATATGCCCAGCCAGGAAACAGTAAATTCTCAGCCACAGATCTCCCGTCCCTGCAGCTGGACAGCCTTGTTATATGAGTTAACCTGATTAAGCCATTTGACATGCTCTTCCCTCATCTGTGTGACATCTATGTTAACAGAGGCAGCCAAGCTTGTTGGATTGCCCCACAGCAGCTATGACTGCTCCAGAGCTGTGTTTATCAGTGGACCTTGTCTCAGCGCAAAGAAGGGGCTCTTGATCCCCGGTGGTTTCCTAATTTAGTAGATAGGCAGACCCAGGAGACATGTAACCTGCACACTTAACCTCTCATCTGGGAAGAAAAGTATGGTCTGCACACGTTGCTGACCCTTGCAAGCTTCATGTTTAACAGTTACCTTCACATAGAGAGGTTTCTCTGGTTAGTTTTCTTTCAGAAAACTTGTGATTAAAACTGCCTTACTTCAACCTCATATTTCTAAGTGTTTTTCACCACTAAGGAAAAGCTTTCTCCTGTATTTATCTGTTTTATCAGTCTTCGTATACATGCATCTGTAAAGACGCACATTCCCTCTCCTATGTTTTTAACTACTTTTTGAAGCTTTTATTTTTTCAACCTGTGTCATTTCATAAGGTTGACTATGACACTGATCCCTGCTATGGATTTTTAAAGATGACAAACACAAAACCTGCTTCAGAGAAAACATTTAAGCTTCAAAGATCTGGTGGCAGACCCAAATCTCTTATCGTGGAACAGGTGGCTGTCCCAATGGAAGACATTTTCCTGCAGGTTTTGTGCTGTTGGTTTTGCTCTGTGCTTACCTTTTGTTTTACTGAATGGTTTAGTACGGTGCACTCACAAGCAAAAGACAAAAGAGCGCAGATGCTGAGTATTGGTGGATCTGTGGGGCCCTCCGTAATCCTTCTTCCCACTGCTCAAACTCCCATTCAGACTATTTATTCATTGACTGTATGACTAAGACCTTCAATAAGATAAAATACAGGCGGGAGGACAGCTTGGGTAATGAGATATGGTATCAGACATAGGCAGCTAAGCTCTGCGATCCCAATCCCTCCATGTAACTTGTAAGGAGGAGGGCAGAAGAGTGTGCCGTTCTCAGCACTTACAGCCCTCCTCAGAGGACCAATGCTCAGGATAATGCTTGACTGATGGGTGGCTCAGGGACAGATATTAGTGAAACTGGTTACTAATGTTTAACTGTAAAGTGAAGCCCCTCAATGTTTGCTCTTGCAGTAGCATGTGAATGGTCCTGAGCAGGCAAGCCCATATCTGGTGCAGCCATGTCACTCAGTTAACCGGGCAGCAGCTAAGATGCAGATCTATCTGTAACAAGTCCCAGCAGCATTTTCCCAAAGCAAATTAAACTACAGCCAAAAAAGTAGCAGGCAATTCTAACTGTAGAGGTCATCCTATCATGAGACTGGAAGACTGGCACTGAAGAGATACACATTTCTTAGCTGGAAATGGCATAGACAGCATCTTGGTTTTTGAAGGAAATAGAGAATGACATAACAAGGTGCTGGAGGACAAGGAAGGAGAGGAGTTTCCTCTATTATCTTGTGAAAAAAAAATCTCTTGCTTCAAAAGATAGATCCAGGGACAAATGTTTCAGTGCCCCCTTGGACACTGAACAGTTTAATCTCTCTAAGTAAGAACTCTTTGTTTCCATTTTTGAATGGAATTATGAACAGAAAATGCGTTACTCAAAACTCCTTTTTGTCAGGGTGCACTCTTTTTTTAATTGATTTATTTTTAATTCTTGGCTTCTCCAGAGGTTGCAGTTATGTGCAGAATGCAAGAACTGTTCACAGAGCTTCAGGAATGGGAAATTTAAAATAATATGAGCTATTTTGAAGGCTAGTATTCTTTAAACTAACGCAGTGGTTTGTGAGCTTTGTTACTAGAAACAGAACTGCCTTGTTGTAACTCCTGCCATAGTACTTTGGAACAGAAATCACACAGAACTTGTAAATATGTTGTAAATAATAAAGACTATTTTACTGGAGAAAGAATCCTATGTGGGAGAAGTTTTTTTTTAATCCTTCATTACAAAGAAATCTGTTTCATTTGACAACTACTAAGAACCTCACTGGAACATCTTAAACATTCCCCCAGGGAATATAATTAGAGAAAGTTGCTGAAGAAACAGTTGGGTTTTTTCCCCAGTTGGCAATCCTTATTTTCACACTCTTTGAGTTGAAGCCTATCCCTCCACATACTACACACAGGCCCTGCGGGAGGCACGGTCCAATTCCTCACTTATTAACACCTTGGGGTGGGGAATTGTCCTGGGTTCAGCAGTTGCAGTCAGTTTTTCTTCTCTTTAGTAGCTGGTGTTT